>JAVIWB010000027.1:0-135582 GCA_031893035.1 Dermolepida albohirtum | reverse complement strand
TTTAAATAAACAATTTTTTTTTGATTTTATTTTGGAAAAACACACGAGCAATGACCGTTTTACGTGCATAATACATGCATATACATATGTACGTATAATAGTTTTGTCTTTATAAAAGAAGAAAGTAAAATTTAATATACTACGTTCCTGAGATTATTGAAATATGTATCCATATATACTTCGCTCATAGTATTGTTGGTTTGAATATCTTGAAACGTCATCTTATATAATTGGAAACTACATCTCTAGCAAAACATCTGTGTATAAGTATTTGGCAACTTATGTTTTTTTTTTGAAATTGTAAATAAAATCGAATTTGAATAGTGGACAATTTTTTAATGCTACTTATAGAATATTTACATATATACAAATACATACATACACACATACCAATGTATTTACAAAATCATATCAAATTTTTGTTTCGTCAATATAACCACTTTTACTTTTAATTACTGCAGCACAGAATTCAGGCATTCTAACAATTAATTTTGCCAGAGTCTCTTCTAATATTTTATTCCATTCCTCTTGGGGTAATGTCCTTATTAGATTGGAAGATGTTGGAGCGGATGTTTTTGCCTTTCGATGTAACTCACTTGAAAAGAGTTCAATTGGATTGAGGTGGGGAGCCATTCCATAACGTTAAGGCTTCCATGCTTCTCTTTTTCTCGAAATAGTCCTGACAAACCTTAGCTCTATATTTTGAGCCATTGCCATGTTGGAAAGTGACATCACATTTTTTCTAAAGAATGCCTATACCCCTCTTTTCGTAGAATCCCGTCAATTCTCACCATGTTCCTGATAGAAGTACCGGCAAAGCACTCCCGTTTCATTACCATACCTCCTCGGTGTTTGACGGTCGGTACAAGGCATTAGTCTGACACTCGTTCTCCAGCCGATTATCAAGCAAATAGCGAATATGCGAATCACAAATTTCAAACACCTTCCAGTTTTTCACGGTCCAGATTGTGCTCACTGGTAGCGTTTCTTCTTGTTTTGTTACTTTCATATAATTTTTTTTTACAGCTACTTGTCCGTAGAGTATAACTCTGCTTAAACACCGCTCGTCTGTGGTCACACTAATCAATTTCACACATCCCACGTTCATTTCGACCGCGATTTCTGGAGCAGTCCTTCGTCGATTTCGTTTACTGAGCATCGCTACTTTATAATCTTCAGTTACCGTCGTTTTTTTTGGTCTCCCACTTCTCTTTTGTTCGTAAAACTACCACTACTTGCAAATTTGTTAATTTTGTAGTCCATCGTTTGGCTACTAATGTTCAATTTGTGTGCAATTTGTCGATTGCTTTTTCCAACGATAACTTAATAATTTTAATGATAGTTAATAATCAAAGCGCTCATCTCTACAGGTAATTCTTTCGTTTTGATCATTCTTACACAAATAACTAAAATTTTATGACTCGCAAGTACCAACTCAACTCTACATGTATTCACAACAGAAGTAAAAATCTAACTAACAAAAAACTTGAAAAATACTATACAAAGAAGTCTGGGACTATAAAATGTAATGATTAATTAAACTTCACTGCACCAAAATTTTAAGAAAAGGCATATGTATAATGGTGTTAGCAAGCATCATACGATAATGGCTCAGGTATAGCTGGATATTTATTTCTAAGAACTCAGCAATGGAGCATTTTTTAATGAAACTTCTTGGTGGTACATTTTAATGGAGACTGTGGACGATTAAATTAATCAATTAAGAGTAATGTAACCTCTTTCCACAATAATTTTCATATTCTCTATACGTATTTCGACAACTAACAACAACATTGTGTGTGTTTGGCTCTTGACAATGTAAGTCCAGTACGGATTTTGCATTTGTGCGGATTTTGCCGTAGTTCTAAGTGCGACTCTGTGATTAATTATCTGCTGACGATGAAACTTAGTTGTCGAAATGCGTATATAGAATACGAAAATTGTTGTGCTTATTATTAACCTTAATTGATTAAACTTCTTGGTGATGTCTCTACATAGGCGGGTTCTTTGTCTCTACTTTAATTATTTGTAAGACCTACTTCCTAATGAAAAAAAATTAAAAAATAGTTAAGTGGTTGAATACTTATGGACGGTTATGCATATATTCTGTACAATTAAATTCAGTCGCCACGACTTGAAGTGGTTTTGTCTTTAGTTCTTCATAACAGTTGTTTTTTGCTAATTCAATCGGTAACAACGAAACCGTCCGAGTGCGACAAATACAATTTTAATAAAATACGCGATTTCAAATGCTAAAGCGTTTTTCTAACATGCATCATGTCATTTAATGCATCGTGCAGTGCTCATTCATGACGATTTCAATAATTTAATGGTCATTGTAACTCTGCGTAAGTAAAAATAAAAGAATAATATTAATTGAATTTAAATGTACCGTGTTGATCCGCATCAATAGAGCTTGAGATGCTGCAATACGATTAGCCCAAGGATAATGTCCTGTGCCATTTAAAAAACAATAAAAATGCACGACGTTCCATGAGTTACGTATTACTGACCAATCGTTAATCATATTACTCTTACCACATATTTTACCTCGAATAGGTCATTTATTAGTGCAAACTCATTTTAGTATTTGTGAATACTTGCAAAACATTTGGAATTGAACACCACAAAAAAAATAAAATTAAATTTAATGAGTACTTTCGAATGGCAATTTTCTACAATTTCCAGCGTTGATTAAATCGGTCCAAATTTTTTGATTTTTAATAGTGAATCATGTTAATTAGTTACCTAAACGCTGATGTAATAAATTTAGTTTTTACCCTACACCTTTGAAAGACCAGCTTCGTAGAGAATATCTACAAACAGTTAATTTTGTGATTTAATTGTTTATAGAGAGAAATCGTCATGTTATTTGTTCACTCGATTCTAACAAACATAAGCATTAGCGTGAAAGCGATCTATATAATCTTGCAACGACTATTTTGTTGTAGAGAGGATTTTTAGGCACCTTAGAATTTAAGACTCAACATACAAAATTACGCTTCGGAGACTTTCAGCAGAAATTTTTCTCACCTGGATTATAACTTTGTAGTACATAATGAAAGCTGTATATGTTCATTTAACTATGAAAAATCAACTAGTTAAGTTATTTCTGAGAAAGAAATCCTGACAACTACAGTCCTGGATGATTACCGAATGGTTAATTTTGAACGGTACATCGCCGAAGTCTTTAAAAACAGTTGCAATAATCGACCAAAAAGAAGACTTATAATGCATAACAGTAACTTCATTTTTGTCTCTGGATTGGAATCGCATCCTCGGTACTTCTGCTTAGGACGAATCAACCCAACCATGGACAACGACCACGGAAGTCTACAAGCCAGCATGGTAATAACGTTCGTCTATATACTGAAAAACTTAATATGAAGAGTTTACATATTTTAAAAAGATGTACGGATCCTCCTAAAAAGTAGTAGATATTGGCATTTAGCCGTGTCTAGGGGAAAATATTACTCTTCTATAGATTGCATGTAAATCAATATTTTTGTTTCGTTTTTCTACAAGAGAGAATTTTATTAATATTTCTGCCAAGTGTAGTACAATTCGATAGTATGAAATTGATAACTAAAATATCGCAGATTAATCGAGAAACAGTTTACCAAGAATTGAGAGAAATTTTTGCGAATATTGTACTACAAACGAGTAAAGAAAAGCTCAATGTTATCAAGAAACTATTACGACCTAAAAAGATCACCTATCAACTTTTGTAATTTAAGACTATGGTGTAGAGTTTCTTTAAAACAATCGATCTATTTACATAATTTAAAAAGACTACGAGATTTTGTTGAAAAAAAAGACAAATTATGACAGAATATGATAACAATCATCAAATCATTATGCTAATAAATCTAACTTATTTCGCTGTATTTTCTTTCTATCTTTAAAATGAAAAATACTATTACATCAAATAGAATATGAGGCAGCTGCTCAACAATACAAAAAAATGTGTTCTACGCTTACTGTACAGAAAAGTATTTTGCGCAAATGTCGATCTATAGAGGCAATTCAATTATCCTACTTCATACATATAAAAAAGAAAAATATTTATATATTTTTTATTTGATTGTGTAGTGGTTTTTAATAACTATTTCCCAGACATAAATGTAACACCAATGTTTATTAATGGACAATATTCTAAATGCTGCAATTGATCAACCGTCTGACACCGTCTATTTGCACCAAGAAATTGAAATTAAAACTCGGCTGTTCATAAAACTTGTCTGCATTCATTATTTCTACCGTTTCGGTGATTTTTAATAATCGCTTAGCTTCACAGTCACGCCTCGAGAGAGGTTTTTATACAGCTGCATGAGTGGATAGTCCAAATTTCTTCAGATGTCATCTAAATACATCTTATACTTAAATTCTAATTCTAAATTTTATGCCATTTATTCACCTTTTAAATACTTGTTACTTTTGATATACTTTTTAACATCAGCACATTTTTAACAACCTGTTGTATGTACGTTAGCGCGAAAATGTATGACTCATCTTGCGAGTTTTTCTTGTCTGTAACCTTTCTTATGCAACATAATTACTTTATTTATATTCGTTACCGATATTCATAGCATGTTATTTACCATCTATATTTTAGAATTCAGCTTTATATCGTATTAAAGTTATTTCCATTAAATTCCTCTTTAAAAAATTTGTGGTAATTGTACAGTCAAATTGGTGTCCAACAATGAAATTACCGTCATAAATAATGTCATAATGTTAAAATATTCTTGTCTGCTTTTAATTTATAGTTTGATTCAAGATATTTTAATTTACTAAGTAGCCAGGTAAGTACTTTTATAGCAGCCTTTGCGGAGACGGTTTAGTGAAACGTAAACGCATCAAAGATGTGAGCTGTTTCTTACTTTAATAGCTAGAGTGATATTAAATAAATTGTGCCTAAGTAAGTGAACTTGTTTTGCTTACATATGTATATTAGTTCCGGGAATTAAATTTGATAGTCATTACTTTGACATTGAATAATTGATATGACATTACAGCTTAACATTTCTTACATGTAAGTAATACAGTCCATATACATTTTCGTTAATATCAGAATATAAATTGTAAGGTTATAAAGCATATATTTTATTATAAGAAATTGTGTAAGCCTTAGGACAAAGACAGGGAAGGTGAGCAATATGAAATAAATAATGATAACTGTGACTCGGTAACGGATAATATAAATAGTGTCGCTAAAAAGAATCATATAATAGTCCAAGCTAAACAAATACTGTTAAATATGTATAATAATTTACAGGAAGAAAATGTAGAAATTACAGAAAAGGCCATTATAAAAAGAACTTCTAAGTTAACTGATATCTGGTACAGCACAGTTTATAATATAGTGAAGCATGGTATTGCTGAAAGAAGAGTTAGAAGTGATAAAGGGCCTATAAGAATAGTACCAAGTTGAGACGTTGATATCATCCGACGAACAGTATATAATATGTAAAAGCAGAGTGAAGTTTCCACAATAAATAACTTACAAAAAAATTCTAAAAAATATCAAAATAGAAGCCTCTAGAACAACGATGTGGCAAACATTAAAGGAAAATGATTTTCGATTTGGGACAATTGACCAACGACGTGTTATAATGGAATCACCCCGGATACACAAAGTACGTCAAGAACATTTAATCGACATGAAAAACTGTGAGATAAAGGGCGGTTTATTTGTTACGTAGACGAAACTTGGTATGACACCCACGATACCATAAAAAAAAGGTTGGATTGATGATTCACAGGCATGTTTATTAGATGTGCCTCCTTCCAAAGAAAGAGGAATTATCTTACTCATTGGTTCCGAAAGCGGTTGTGTCGGTGAAGTGTTACTTCCGGAAAAAAAACATAAAAAGTTGTAATCTTGACTATCAGGAGGATATGACAGCACCATTATTTGAAGAGTGATTTCAGAAAAATTTTTGCTTCATACCACTCACAACAGGTGAAGAAGCTTCCAAATTCGAACAGTCTTTAAAACAAAAACTTTCGGTAGATATTTATTCATAATTTGCTTCTATTTATAATAGCGCATTATATGTTTAAGAATCTGTATATATATATATATACAAAATGCACCTCTGCGCATTTGGCTCATGGTACCTGAATCTCATTTACATTATCGTTAGCTTATCGCACTTTTACGTAAAGGGATGCTATAAAGGTGCGTACTTTCTATTTAGTCAAATTAAAATGTCTTAAAAGGAACTATACCCTGGTTCACAGATCTATATCGGAATACCAAACACAAGGTAAATTTTGTAAAATGATGAATTTCTGAGAATTCCTTGTTTTCACTGTACTTATAAAGTAGTTTTCCCATCCGAAAGACCTAAAGAGTAATAACATTAAACATTACATATCTAGATACATATCTTAAGTGCAAGAAATTTTAAAAACATTGAGCAGGTACTCCTTTCTTTTGCATAGTGTTCTATAGTATTTACAACACATTCGATGGCAAAGAGCCATAATGTAAGGGAAAGTAGGGGAAAGTAATGCATGCTGGACACGTGATACATAGTGGTGCAATTATGTTTCTGGTCATCTAGACTTAACATCTATTGAACTTACTTCAGCTTAAAAGTTTTAGATAGGGAAAGTTACTGCGTTATTATCGATCAGCCCAATTTTGAAACGGCATTTTGCATTTTTCTTGGGTACATATCTTTATAAATAGTGCCATAAGCAGAATTTCATAATTTTTCTTTGTATAATAATAAAATTTATTCAGCCCCCACATGAAACAGATGTGTAAAAAAAAATAATTATTGCAATTCGCCTATTATCTTGAAACAGCTTTGGTAATATAAACGTGACATACAATGTTTTCTAGGACAAAAACAGATGATTTATAGCCGCACAAGTTCCATTGTACTACATCTTGTAGATTTTTGTTAAATAGAATAATTTTAATATTTAATTTTCTCGAGCTGCACTGTAAAATATCAGGTTGGTTGTTTTCTAAGTGCTGCTACTAGAAGAAAAAATAAAAGCGAGTGATTTTTATAGTAGTGCAACAAAAATTTTAAACTTTTTTAAAGCGAGTTTTAAGTGCAGAAAAAGAAGAGTTTCATGTAGAATTTCTTAGAAGATAAAGGAATAAATTCTTATTTCTAAAAAATAAGAAAAAAACGACGACTTCCTACCACCAGAGGATATAAAAGTCTTCGAGTTTCGAAGTCTTATTTACGACGTGAAGCACTGAAAAAGCTTTAAAGCATCTTGCATTCGAATTAGATTTTTCCAATAGTTTTAATTAAGAACTAGGCGCATTTCTAGCATAGAAGTAAAAGCACTTATATAACAAAATAACTACATACATAGTTGTTTTCTGTCGGAATTCTATAAATCAAATGGATAAGTACTTTAGGTAAATACAACACTTTCTTATTTATTTATTACAAGGCAAGCATTTGTCCCTTACTTTAAAAATCTCATAATTTGGTCTTGTCAACAGCAATTTTTTAAATGATATAAAATGATTTGATATTTTTAAATGTTTTTCTATGCATTACTTTAGATATATGTATTTAACTAACTATTAGTTAATTTAACTTATGAAAAAAATAATATTCAGTTACTTCTTGAATCAAAAAATTTCTTTTTCTCAGTATACAAACTCAATTTTGATGGAGCCTGTGGTTGATTAACTTGATCATTGAAGGTTGATATATAACCCCTTGCCATATTAATTTTCGTATTCTGTATACGTATTTCGTGTTTCATTATCTGCTGATGATGACAACTTAGTTGTCCAAATACGAATACAACATACGAAAATTAATATAGCAAGGGATTATATATCAACCTTCAGTGATACAGACTCAAATCTAAATATTCTGTGACAGCTTCGAAATACAAAATAATATAATGTTCAATACTCTAGGTTATGTATGTCTGACAACGTGGTCAATGTAATATCCGAATAGCTTAAAATAAGAAAGTAATAAAAAAATGTAATGCTCGTTCAATAAAAAGTGCTTGTCAATACTTGTGCCAAGTCAATGTACGAACTACGAGGGAGCGTTTTTATATTCGCGGAATGGGGGACAAGGGGTGGAAATAAAAAAACCAAATTATTTTTCTTTTTCAATATATTCACCTGCAAGACGGATACATTTTTCACATCTTTCAATTAATTTATTTATACCCTCATAAAAAAATTATTTCTCTTTCTCTGCAAAATACGCCGAAACTGCCTCCTTGACTTCATCATCGGCAGTAAAGTTTTTACCCCGCAGCTCTTTTTTCATTTTCGGAAACAGGTAATAATCACTCGGGGCCAGGCCTGGGCTGTAGGGTGGGTGTTTCACAATTTCCAAGCCCACCTTATGCAGGGCAGCTAACGCAACGCGGCTCTTGTGGACGGGCGCGTTGTCGTGCAAAAGCAGAACACCTTTTGTCAATTTTCCCCGTCTTTTCTCTTTAATGGCTTCTTTTAGTCGCTCTAATATTGAAGCGTAATATTCTCCAGTTATAGAAACACCTTTATCTTTATAATCAATCAACAATATTCCTTCCGAGTCCCAAAATACCGTTGCCATGAGTTTCCCAGCTGATTGTGACACTTTAAATTTCTTGGGAGGTGCTGTGCCCTTTTTATGCCACTGCATGGAGTCTTGTTTGGACTCAGGTTCATAATGATGAACCCAAGTTTCGTCTCCAGTAACAATTCCACTCAATACACCATCCTTGTCTTCATTACAGAGGTCCAAAAATGCACGCGAACACTCTACGCGCTGTTGTTTTTGCGGCAGCGTGAGCATTCTCGGCACCCATCTTGCGCTGACCTTAGACATGCCGAGATGATCGTGTAGGATTTTAAAAATTGTTGTATCGGATACTCCAACCATTTCTGCGCGTTGTTTCTTCTTTAGTCGAGCATCTTCGAGTACAATTTGTTCAACTTTTTGGATAAGTGCTGACGTGGTCACCTCAATGCTCTTGCCCGGCCTCGGATCGTCTTCAAGGGATTCCCTTCCTTGTTTAAATAAACTATGCCACTTGTACACCATGGTTTTTCCTGGACAAGAGTCGCCGTAAACCAATGACATCTCATTCATTATGGTCGCGACTGATTTTCCTTGCCTGGTAAGGAACTTTATAACGGCACGATATTCGATTTTTTCCATATTTCACTTTTCACTCCTGATTATGTTACTTGGTTGACGATGGCTCAAAGACTAACTGTCTAATAACAATGAAACTTCGTATTTATACTAATAATGAGTCGCTGCACAGGCCACGCCCCCAATGCGCCTACTCACCCCTCTACAACCCGCTCATTCCGCGAATATAAAAACGCTCCCTCGTAAGTTACAAAAATCCAAATTAATTTGCATATTTTCGTTTCTATTTGCTTCTGTATCAAAAAGGAAGCTTCCTCCAGAATGTATTGCTTAGTTCATTAATATTCAAATTAGAAGAAAAATAGACACGTCCCCATACGTCCGTAAATTATATTCGAAACATAAAAAAATAAAGTTTTTCTAGGATTTGAAATTTCTACTAAATGAAATTTCATTA
This sequence comes from Dermolepida albohirtum, assembly GCA_031893035.1. NCBI lineage: Eukaryota > Metazoa > Arthropoda > Insecta > Coleoptera > Scarabaeidae > Dermolepida > Dermolepida albohirtum. The sequence goes on along the minus strand of JAVIWB010000027.1, from coordinate 126,033 downwards.
AACATCGAGATATGAGAGTCGCCGATGTTATCTTTTTTGGAAGCTTATTGATGATGTATATTAATTCATTCATTACTCCCAAACTTATCATTAATCATTAGATGATCTTGAAATAATTAAATCCATGTTGTTATAACGAATATGATATATTGGAAAATTATATGTAGATAGTTATCGCCTTGAATAACAGTTATTAATATTTTATTTATTACACGTAGATAGTAAAGGTATTTTTCTATTCCTTTTCTCCATAAACTTTCTCAAAAAAGCCTACAAAATATACTTGATATCTATTTTATATATCGTAATAGTGGCATTTAACGACCTAATTGATAAACTTGGCATAGTTTTATTTAATTTTCTTCTATGCATTCGTCGAACAGGTTGCCTTCACCCGATATGCTTTGCCTACAATTTAAGACCAATTAAACTTTTTAAAAAATCACGTTTATTATACACCAATTAATATTTTCACTAGTTCAATTTACCAATACGCAAACAATACAAACTTTACGATGACTCACTCGACAATCTGCAATCCAATATAAAGCGGGATTTTGTCTCTCGCTCGCAAAACGTGACTTTCGATTATATTTTTTCTTCCATTCATGCCAACAGGTGTTGAGTAAAAGCGTATCTCGTATTATGTACACAATGTGGCAAGGAACAAGCGAGCAGGCAAGTAAGGCAATGCTGACGCAAACATGATCTTAGTTTACGCCGAATCATGGGAAATTTAGTCCACAAAGTCAGATTTTGATATATAAATTTCCCTTGGGTTTGAATGTTTAAAATACGACTTTGAGAGTAGTTATTTTTAATTTTTACCGCATTATTGCATTAAAAAAACTACATCAAAACAAGTTTATCGCGAAGATCTTGTGAACAAGATGAATTTAAATATCATAAAAAATTACTACATAGCTTAAATGATTGTAATTTTTTTCATGTAAATGCCCGATGTAAAATATATAGTAGTAAACAATATTGAAGTAAATTTAATGTACATACTGCTATGTTTTTAATGATTACAAGCTGTAGAACATATTGTAATGAGCAATTAGCAATGTATAAATTATATGTGACACGTGGTTGGGTTGAAAGACACATTGTATGTCTTTACGCATACAAATAACGTAATGAAATAACATCCTTATAACTAGGCTACCATAGTACATTAAAAGGTAAACGCACTTTGTATTAAATATGGTTTCACTTTAAAGATATTGGGTCTGGGAAAAAGTTCGTGGCGTTTTTCCCGATAGATGGCATTGGTTGCCGATAACTAAAGAACAACAAGTATATTTTTTAGATGACCTTCCGAACGTTAGTTTGAGCGTAAGTGGTTGGAAAGTTATTCGCACTTGAAAATGGAGAAGAATAATGAGAAATTTCGCTATATTCTGCAATATTATTATGATAAGGGGAAGAACGCTGCGCAGGCTTGTGATAAAATTTGTGCTGTGTACGGTGAAGGTACTTTATCGAAATCTGTTGCGCGGAAATGGTTCGCTCGCTTTAGTTCTGGAAATTTCAATGTGAAAGATGAGTCACGCTCCGGTTCTGATGAAATTCTTGAAAAAGTCCAACAAGATAAGCATATCAGCAGTGTCGATATTGGCATGGAGCTAGGCATTGCCCACAAAACTGTTTTGAACCATTTACACAAAGCTGGATACAAAAAAAAGCTTGACGTATGGGTTCCTCATGAGTTGAGCGTGAAAAACATGATGGACCGAATTAACATCTGCGTTGCGCTGCTGAAACGGAATGAAATCGAGCCGTTTCTGAAACGTTTAATAACCGGAGAAGAAAAATGGATTACGTACGATAATCGGATATCTGATATCTATTCGCTAAGCCAACATTGACGCCAAAAAAAGTGATGCTGTGTGTATGGTGGGAATGGAGGGGAATCGTCCACTACGAGCTACTTCCAACTGGTCAGACGATTGATTCTCAACTCTACTGTGCACAACTAGAGAGATTACGCCAGGCGATTTTGATTAATAGGAAAGGTGTTGTCTTCCATCATGACAACGCCCGACCACACACTTCTTTGATGACCCGTCAAAAATTGAGAGAGTTTGGTTGGGAAGTTTTGATGCACCCACCTTACAGTCCGGATATAGCACCCTCTGACTATCATCTGTTTCGATCTCTGCACAAAAGAAGCCTGTGAAAACTACTTGATTCAGTTTTTCGACCAGAAACCACAGTTTTTCACCGATGGGATCATGGATCTACCAAAAAAATGGCGAAACATTGTCGATAATAATGGAGCATATTCGGTTTAAATGAATTCGTCCACGCGCCATGCGGGGACCAGTTGAATTTTACTGAAAAAACGCCACGAACTTTTTCCCAGACCCAATATTTCTCGCTATAAAATATATTAGGCCGAAGGTTTGAAATATGGATCTACGAAAAGAATGACACCATCTTCATACATAAACAAGGAACTATTAGAATAAATTGCTATAGAGCATATATAGTTTTTATTATTTCATATCTGATATCTATCGCTACAAATTATGAACACAACTTTAAAACACTACTTTTAAACGCGGCCCGCGAACGTGTTTGTACATTAAAGTTTGGCCCACAACATTTCAAAGGTTGCCCATACCTGCTATAGAGCATAAAAAAGACTTGTTTCTAGAATACAGCCATAATACTATCTATAAAATAATATATAGTTTTTTTAAACGTCTTGCAAATGTCATATCTGAATTGTGAAAAGTTCTAAACATAAGATATTTCATTTAGATGAAATATAATATATATATATATACAATTTGTTGGTTAAAAGGAAATAGATTTTGGCAGCAGAAAACACATCGATACATATGCAACAAAAACAACATAATATATTGTTCATTTTGGCTTCCGGGCTGGAACCACGTCTTCAGTTTTCAGCGCGACTGATAAGCCCTGAAGATGTCCCAGATAAGTGGCGAAGAAAAACGTCGGTACCAGTATTGACTGATACCGACGTGGTTCCAGCCCAGAAAACAAAATGAAGAAAGTATAGACAACAACTGTGGAAGTCTACGAACCAGACAAAATAATATAAGCTATAAGTGATGTATATCTCATATTAGTAACATAAATAATAATATAGATGAAAGTATATAAAGATATAACGAGAAGTGTGTATAGTAAGTTCATATTGCCCTGTAAATTTTTTTAAAATCGTATTTTTAAAAATATCGATCAAAATAATCGTTTTGTTTATATCAATATAAATAGCGAAGTAACAAAGCAACAGTTTTTATACTTCAGCATAAAATAATAATTAGAAGTAAAGATGCAGCACGATTTAGTAGAAATATCTGAGAATGTTATTAGTATTATTTTTTAAAATAGAGTGGAGCTAATTGGAAAATTTAAGTGTTTGGGAAAGCCGATGAAGCGCTAGAGAAAAACCATAAAAGGATACATCCGGGATGAAAAAGAGGAATTCTATCTTACTCTCGAAGACAATCAGACGTGTTTTCTCAATTAAATCCCATATTCGAATTTTAGCGTCAGTAAAATATCTGAACATACTTTATATCAGAGCGAATTTGAAATATTTTATGAACTTCAAAAGTACTAAATTGATTAAATTACCTTTTGGAATAAACACAATAAGTTGAGAAGATGTTAAATGATATGCACATATATAAAAAGGACCAAAGCACAAAAACGGTAGAAGAGATATTATCAGTCTTAATGACCTTCATAATAACTTAATCTTTAGGAAATACACTGTATGCATTTTCCTCATATACATACATATATCAACGTGAATTTACAAGCGTACATGCAAATAATCATGGGCACAGTTGACACTCATAAATAGATAAAAGAGGGAAACAGAAAGAAAGAAATAGCACATGCCTACAGATTGGATTTTTACCAAATGTATATAACCATTCCATCAGTTCCACATATGAGTATAAACTCATAAAAAACGCGATATAATTTTGCTAATTTAAAAATGTGCTTTTGTAATTTACAATATCCAATAGAAAATAGGTACTCATAAATAGTAATAGAACTGTAAAAACTTACAAAAAACTAACAAATAATATATATATAATCCAAAATAATAATCTTAATCGGGTATTCGGTCACTATTAGGAAAATTAAAAACCAATCCTTTGTTTTATACTCAATATTTCGCTGTAACTTACAACTTCATCAAGAGTTAAAAACTAGATTAATTTAAAAATCATTAATATGTGATTTGCCATTCTTGCTATATACTACATACAAAACCGTAAACTATTATACTATTGCGTTAATTGTTAGTGATAGGTAAAATTAAGAACATGTTCCCCAAATAACTTGCATCTCAATTTTACATTTGGTAAAAATCCAATCTGTAGGCATGTGGTATTTCTTTCTTTCTGTTTCCCTCCTTTATCTATGTATGAGTGTCAACTGTACTGAGATTCATCTCAAGCTAGTAATTTGAGATGCAAGTCATTTGGGGAACATGCTCTTAACTTTACCTATCACTAACAATTAACGCTAGTATAATAACGGTTTTGTATGTAGTATATAGTAAGAATGGCAAATCACATATTAATGATTTTTAAATTAATCTAGTTTTTTAGACCGAATACCCGATTAACATTATTATTTTGGATTATCATATACACGGTCGACCAAAGCACCTTTAACAAATTTTATGTATATATATATATATATATATATATATATATATATATATATAGAAAAAATAGACAACTTGAAGAAGACGAAAAACCCCTCAAAACGTCGTTAATGTAAACTGTTTTATTATCTCCTATTGGTCCAAAAACCTAAACACAATAGAATAGAATTTATAGTAAAAATTAAATATCAATGATTCAAACCGCAATATATATTTCATTATAAGACGTTAATTATCCATTATACTCATGACGTTGTAACCTATAAAACTTAAAAACAAACACTATAAATCAACTTCATAATTTTCTATTATTACAGCTCGATAAATGTACTTGTAGAATTGGTACAAATGCATTTTTACTCCCATAACTAACGTATAATGAATAGAAACATAAATAACGTAAATAAATGAGTTAACAGCACTATATATGTATATTTACTAAAAAAATATATGTATACTAACAAGAAATACCACGCCTTGTTTAAGGAGTCCTATTTCAGTTCCGTTTATGTCAGTTATATACATATTTTGTATATACGTATGTACATACATATATAAATCTATAAATTTTATCAAATAAATTGTGAAAAAACGAATTTTTGGACCATTTCATGCTTTCTCTTGATTCATCAGTTTGAAGTCAGAAAAATGTTGTCTCCCTTCTGCACCCATCACTGACACCTGATATAATTCTATATGCGGTTAATTTATAAAAGTATTTAGTTAAATATTCTTTGCGGCCAGCAAATTTCAGAGGATGAATTTTATTAACTACATTCCAAAATATTATATCTTCATATTACAAGAAATAAATACCATGGAAAATAGACATTTCCAACTTGATATATGAATATATCAATCATCGCATTTATTCGATCACTAAAAAAAAATTAAGTTCAAGACAATTTTCAACAATTGACACTACGAATTTTTTAAATACATTCCTGTTGAAAATGGGTTTTTAACAAACACCTAATGTAAACATGATGCTTATTAAATAATCTTTGTACTTCCTTCCATCAATGTTCAATGGGATTCAAGTGTGGCGATTGAGAAGGTACACAGATTTGTTTAGATATGTTAGACAAAATGCACTGTATAATTTTTTTGTCGCAGTGCTTAAAATCGTCTGTAGTTGTTTTAAAATTTTTGTATGGCACTTTAAAATGTCAATCTTGAACAGTTAAAGTAAAATTGACTACAATCGAGTCGTCTCCATATTTTACACTAAATGGTTTCATTCACAGCAATTTTGCTTTAAATGAATCAAATATCTTAAATTTTAGCTGGTCACTGAAGACAATCCTCTCGACAACCTTGCGAATTATTTATATAACATACGTTCTGTATTATTTCTTTATTATATGTATTAATCGAAGGTTCCTTTGTATCATTCAATAAACTATCTCAATAGTCTTTTGTCATTCTGAATGTCTGCATATATTAAACACAAAAACTCAGTTGTGTAATTTTCACAAAATATCTTTATTGAAAAAGTCTGAAGAAGTCCCAGTGCTGGCGAAACAATTGTTACACTTTTTCATTGAAGATATTTTGTGAAAATCACACAACTGAGTTTTTGTATATAATTTTGTTATGGATTTTCATCAAGTAAAGGCTACATCAGTTAATTATAATTACCTGATGTGGCCTTTACCTAAGCTTCCGTATATATATATACATATATATCAGTGATTTGTATAGTTTTTTGTACGCTGACTATGGAAAAAATAATTTAAAAAAATCTATCACAGTTTAGTAACAAATTTCACCTGAAATTATCAACTAGGCATTTTAGGCAAGTAAGCATTACAGTGTTTAATCTTAATAATTAAAATTAGGCTTAGATTGGCCGTGGAAAATATTAATTTGGTCGAGTGGCAACACTGAGCAGCTGTCAAACCTTTGTTTGATCCCAGCGATCCTACAGCAGAAGAAGCACAAAACGAAGTTTTGATGAGAAGCGAAAATGATACTAGAAGGACTATTAAATTTTTATGAAAAATGTTTGGTTACTTATGATTGAAATAAAAAATAAGATGTACATTCCATAATTTTTTAAAATACACTTGTTTTTTGTAAGAAAACCCTACGTGATAGGAAAAATTAAAATTGACTCGTTTTTGAGTATAGCACTGAAAAACACACAAAAAAGTGACTAAACCAAAAACAATTTTTAAAAAGTATTTTTTGCAGACTTGTGTTAGTTGTTTGCATATATTTTCCTATCACTAATAGATGGATTTGCTTGTACCTTATTTGCCAATAAATAAATAAGTGAATTCTTTTTATAACTTGTTCTGTACTACGCATACGCCCAGCCTCATTATAAACTTTTCTATACAAATATCTTTTTCTATATAGAACAATAACATGCTTTCTTTCCTCCCTTTCGGTGGTTTTACGTGGCCTGTGACAGTGTTATCGTCCGCTAGACGTTGAGAGCAAATTTTCGATGTAAAACTTTTAATTTTGTAACAATTTCGCTTTGAGAATACAAACCAGTCCCTAATAAAATTTTTATTCTGATTTTTCACCATAATTTCATTCATAGCATTAAATTTCAGTGTCGCTAATCCCTTACTAAACTCATGATCTTTACATGCCCTCGATAAATTTTGGAAAGGTGAAGAGATGGTATAATGCGCTTATACAAATAAAATTTATTCAGGATTGTTAGAACATTGGAAGGGTGTGTTTGTGATAATGTATTTACCATGTTTAGTTTAGTGTCTTATAATTAGATTTGCGCTTCACTAATAATTAATAGTGCCTGTTTTCTTGTCAAATAAAAAATATTTTTGTTAACTAATCACGTGTTAACATGTGTATAAATTGAGAATTGTATTTTATTAGTATTCTGTTCTATGACGTAAAATACTTTTGAAAGTCTTTAAATACAAAACAAAATTAAAATATCAAAATATGAAACAAAAGTATTTTAAAGTTTTAAGAAACAGCAAAGCTTTCCTGGTCAATGTTAACACAATATGTTAAACACAATACACAATAATACGCTTAATTTTTCTCCTATTATTACACGAACCTAGTTCGTTATCGGCTCAACAAAAGTATAAATAAAAAAGTGAAACAACAGTAGGCAAGCCATTAATTGTAAGAACAGGTATTGGATTTGTACACGAAACAGAGTGAATAAAAAATGTCGTTTATATAAACACAATAATAAACGCAGTAGGTTGTGACTACCGGACGTTTGAGTAAACACAATGAGCGCCGATTTAGGCGGCTGAGTAAGTGCGGTTGAAGTGGGGTTATTGTATTGTCCAATACCTTTCACTGTGTTTACAATAAAAGGCTAACGGTATAAGGTAAAGTTACGTCCAGAAACTCGTCGGATGGATGAAGCATTACGATACAAGCTTAGAGAACAAAGAACGAAAGCTTAAACAACACACTTAACTGATTCATCCCACTCCTTTTATCTCCCTGTTCGAACGAGAATCTATTAATATGACCGCTTTATCCGTACACACACGTACGTACGTATGTAAACACAATGCACGACTCATTTACATATACAACACTATCGTAATTGTTTATTGATTATCAAACATTTGTTATTTAGAATTTATTAATTATGCGTATGAAAGGAAATGCACAAAACTTACAATGGACAATAGAGAAAATTGGAATTAGAAATTGTCTGTAATGCATTCTTGTAATGTTATGAAAACATGGAATAACAAAAAGAATTAATGATTAATAAAAGTTCTTTTCGAGAAAAAGGTAATGTAGTTATCTTAATAAGTATCTTTATTTAGTATCAGCGACATTGTGTATATACACACACAGAGAGTCATATACGGACTACAATTAATTACAATTAATTTTTGAGATATCGCCCAGGTGTTTATGTAGGACAAACTGAGCAATATTTAATATCAACCAGTCTCATTTCTGCAGATTTAAATCGTACGAAGTGGTGGTACCTAATTACGTGTATGTAATTTAAGGATTAAATATTTTACTTATTTACTTTCTCAGTTGCACGGTATTACACGATAACTAGCAAAATCTCCATGTACAGTTATAATTTAATCTAAACGCACTGGTATGTAATGTTTCAAAAAAAATTTAATCAACCGTGAAATGTATAGTCCTCCCCTCTTTCAAAGAATAATTTTTAGAATATCAGGGCGAAGACCACCAAAAAAATTAAATGCAAATTTATACTATATCATATTGACTAATATAGAAAATATAGATATAATAAAATTCATAATTTATTGATTAATTATGGTACACTTTTTGTAATTCCTAATTCGACACATTTTTAAGTAGCTTAATTACATTATATTATATATAACTATTAAAAAACACAAACATGATATATAAATAAGATTCTAAAGATTTAAATAATTACTACTTTGTTTTCGAAAAACAATTTAAGAAAAAGTTACTTTTAATAAATTAATATTTTTCATCTGTATGGTTTTCTCATACCTAATCATCACAAGCACTTCAACTGAAATTCTTGAACTGTTTAATATAAACTAACATTCGGTCTTGTTCATTACAGTATTTTATTATCTAAATTGGAGATCTATAGTGTATTCAAAGTCTTTTAAAGACTAAATTAATTTGGAATTTAAATAAATTGATCGTAAATAAAATAAACAATACAGTTACGAAAGTCCCCAATGAACGCATTAGGGGTATGGAATTCTTCAGGGATCCATCTTTGCACCTTGCTTGTTTTTCACTTTTGTTAATGACTTTATCTTTTTTTATAAAAATGTATTTTGTTTCAATATACTGCATACTGCAATATATATATATGTATATATATATATATATATATATATATGCATATATATATATATATATATATATATATATATGCTAACAATTAAAAGAGATTCACGTGAAGATCTTTTTACCAAAGTATTTCAGTATACGATGTGAATAAATGGTCCAAATATTAAGGAATCCATTTTTCTTTTATATCATGAACATGATAGGTGCAAATTCACAATTTCAAGGAGAAAAGAACAGATTAACCAAAGCAGTGGATAAAACCAAAAATTACTAACACAGAAACTCTTAAAAATATATATTGAGTTGGTATTGATGCAGTTGCAATACACATCGTGGAAACAATATGACTTGCAAACAAGGATGGAGAAAAACTGCGAATTTTCAAAAAGAAGATATTACGAACAACCCTTAGACCAAAGAAAGTGATGCAAGAATGTAAAAGACTGATGAACTATGAAATAATAGAAATTTTGGAAGAAGAAGATGTAGTGAAGGTCATAAAGGCATAGAATCTAAGATATATAAAAACAAGAGAAAACAACTCTATATTAAGAAAAGTGATAGCACGAAGACCTAGACAAGCAAATCTAGAGAAAAACTCAAGTCAGAATGGATAAATCGAATCTACGAAAACATGTGTAAACTGAGTTACACCAACTGGTGAAGAATAATAAGGTAAAATGAATTGTTAGTAAATAGTTAGTAAGGATATCAATCACATCAGAAAATTCAAAAGCACAAGAAAATCAAAGAAGTCATTACCCGCTAAAAAGGGGAATCAGAAAAGCTTTGGGTAAAAAGTAGTTACTATCCTGTAGAGAATGTTGAATTCTAAATAAAAATATGTATAATAATAATTCAACAATCCTGCGGTCGTCAGAAATTAAATTTTTAGTCGTCTTTTAATAGTCTTCTTCCGTAAAATCATTAATTCGATTTTCTAACAGAGAAACTAAACTATTCTTTCTACACTATATATTATTTTCATAATTCTGCAGAACTTTAGGTAATAAGAATTAAGAATTTACAAGTGTCAAATCAAGCTCTTAGTATAAGTTATTGATATGAAGACGAGACAGAATTGATATCATTTTGCTGTCGCGTAAAGAAGCTACTTAGGAAATACAAAGAAATAACTTTGCAAACACTTTACACATGTATATGAATTAATACTACTTTTTTATAAAAGTAAAATTCGATTTAATATTAACGCTAATGTCCTAGTGCTGCTATTACAATACTCAATACTACGATACATCCCACAAATCTTTGCAAAACATGTAACTGCATACTAAGCTACTATTATTCCTACAAAGCATTACTACAACATTTTAAAAACGGAAATGAGCGATAATGAAAGTACACTTAAAAAAGTGTTTGTTTAGCAACATATCATACAGTTTCGATAGGATCTGTTATTAATAAACACTTTTTTAAGTTGCTTTTGATTATCACTTATATTCCGTATCTTAAATGTGTTAATAATGCGTTATAGGCATTAATATCATCTTCGTATACAGTTACATATTTTGTAAAGATTAGATAGATAGCAGAATTTTGATATAGCAGCATTAGTATTGGTAATGAGTTATAAGCATTAATAGCAACTTGGTATGAAGTTATTTCATTTTTGGTATGTGCCGTAGTATTGAGGAGTCCGAATGGTATCCATTCATATAATTCTGCATGTTCTAAAAATGACTATTCAACATTTTATATATACCTGTTCCCAAAAGTGAAAAGTCCATTAAAGGGAACACATTTTCAGTCTGTTGAATATATAAAAGTAAAAACGGCAGACTTGTTTAAGAGGCTGACAAATTGTTTTGAACAATAGAAGACATGTACAAAGGGTACTACGAAAGTTTTACAATATGACCCAACAATGAAACGTAGGAAGCTGCTTGTTGCTGCATATTGAGACATGTTCATATGCGCATAGTAGCCGCCGCGCCATATTAATGGGCTCAGTTATTCGTTAGCAGTGAGAGTGTAAAGTACTTGCGATGGCATCGTGGTCACGAAATGAGATAAGGGCTGTTTTGCGTTATAATTTCGTGCATGGTTTAAACATAGATCAGTGCTTCGAAGAAAAGATTCTTGCACTAGGTGATGTTTGTCGACATCGCACAACGATATTCAGGTGGTATAGAGAATTCCAATGAGGAAATTTCACTGTGGAGTATGCTGAGAGGCCGGGAAGGCCACGAACGTCAGTTACGGAGGAAAACGTTACTACTATGAGGAAAATGCTTAGCGAGGACAGGCGAGTGACCTACCAACAGATAGAGGGTATTTCAGGCCTAAATGCACCAGCAATTCGTTCGATTCTGCATGATCATTTGCACGTGAAGAAACTTTGTTCTCTCTGGGTGCTGCATCGACTGATTGAAGAACAGATGACACGACGTGTGGCTTTTTAATAAGGGACAATCTCGGTATGTGAACAACATCGTGACAGGTGACATGACTTGGCTGTACTATTACGATATGCCGACCAAAGCTCAAAACAAAGTTTGAGTCTTTGATGGTGAGGACACATCCGTATTTGTCAGAAAATCCCGATCTGTAAAGAAGAAAATGATGTCTGTATTTTTCAAATCGAGTGGAATTGTGGAACGCGTCGTTTTGGTCATACAGAAGACAGTCACAGCTAAGTGGTATACTGAACAATGCCTTTCTAGTCATTGGATCTATGAAGAACCTGCGGCCAAAGTCAAGAATGGACACCTGGTTCCTCCATCACAATAATGCTCCAGCTCACCGCGCCAAAGCCTGCACCGAATATTAGCCCACGACAGGATTGAAACTTCTCGAGCACCCTCCCTACAGTCCGGATCTTGCTCCCTGCGACTTTGCACTGTTCCCGCATGTGAAAATGAAGCTAAAAGGGAGGCGGTTTTCCAGTGATGAGGACCTTCTGCGGGGTTGGGACAACGAGTGTGCTTTGCTCCCTAGTGAAACTTGGCAGAACTGGTTTAAAGATTGGTTTCGGAGGATGGAGGGTGTAATGACTGTAGAGGAAATTACTTTGAAAAAATTAAATAAACAAAGCTGTATTGCAAAAATTTCCTAGTACCCTTTGTATATAGCGGTGTATAGACAGGGTAGTAGATTATGTTGAAGAGGATAAAAGTTAAATATAAGTTTATTTGTAATAAATAACATTTCTCACACCAATCTCGTTATTTAATTGCCACATCTCGTACCACATTATTTTAGGGGCGAGAAAACAATCAGGAGCAGTAATGTACAATACATATGTAGTTGGATACGTGATGAAACCTCAAGGAATGTATATTTTTTCTTAAACAAGTAATTAATATTCTACGTTTCACTTCCACCGCACTAATGGATACTAAGAAAATGGGCTTGCCAACATTTATCGAATGTTTACAATACAACGTTTGTAACACATTGTATATTTCCGTTTCATCTTTGCAGATTTAAGTTTAATATTGAAAACTTATAACATGTCATGACCGTACATTAAACGAAATCGAGTTGAAGAAATGCGGCACTTAAATCCAACTTTATTACGTGAATGATTCAAGAAACTAATTGCACATGAAAAAAAACGTTATAAGCCAAGTTTATATTGTGTATACATGAAGGCAACAATAAAAGCTGAAACGTCATTCAAGTGATAAACACTAATAAAGATTTCGTTAAAAATAGATTTATTACGGCATCTACTGCAATAACTAGCGAAAAAAGACCGTATAGTGCGAGTGTAGGATTAACAATTCTGAACTTGCAGTAAAAGTTCGGAAAGATCTTATTTATTTTAAAATCAAAACCGAAATTGTTATTTATTTTTTTTTTATATAGGTAGACCTAATTCACAGAAACCAACCTATTCCATGTTAGGGTTAATTTTCATCTAAACAAAACAATATTTTATCCAATCTGTGCGAAAGAAAATTCCATGATATAATTATTAATTTCCTACGTCCTCGGGATCGCATAATGAGAAATACTTTTCGCCCGTGTTTCTGCATTTCTCGGATGCTCTCAATGTATAATTTATTTTCCTTCCCTATACTCTTATACATTTCGAAATTTACATTGAATAATTGAAATATTATTAGATCTTGCGCTCGATGTCGAAATGAAATACAATGTACGAAATGTGTTTTTTGCATTTTTGACTTGTTATTCGGCCATTCATTACAAGTAAAAACGTAAATTAATTACATGCAAATTATATACATAATATATTTGCTTTATAACAGTACAAATACGTTCTTCGTTCTTGAAAAAGCAAGAAAAAAAGGTGTGGTTTTTTTGTACATTGAAATTAACTAACAAAAGGATTTTTCGTTCGGATTTTGCCGTTAATAATTTTATAAATTTTAGAGTGTTTCAAAATAAAATTGAATCGTTTTAATTGAATAAAAACAATTTAAAAACATGATAAAAGAATTATTATGTATGAATATAAGCGTATCTGAAAGTTATTATAATATTCACTATATTAAACCTACTGCTTTAAATTTCTGGTTTCTCGAGTTGCCTAAATAGATAAGCTTGCTTTTCAGGGCATATCATTATATCCAAAAGTAGATAGAGCTCAAGCAATAACATAATAATAATAATAATAATAATAATAATAATAATAAGTCTTTATTGTCCAACAGATTGTTACAATCAAATAACAGGACAAAAAAAATATTAAAAAAAATACGAATCATCAGATAATCAAACAATAGTAACCTAATTAATGTTCACAGTGCATTAAAAAAAAAGAAAAACGAAAATAAAGATATAAATGAATACAAATATAGTCATACACACACACACACCCATAATTAAGATAATTAAGAAAATTAAGGCAAACGCGCCTTAGCGACAGCCAGTATCCGCCCCAAGGAATCAAAATTTATATCGCAATGGTCCGACAAACCGTTGAAGGCCCGACATGCAACTGCTAATAGGGAATTGAAACCAATATTGGTACTAAATGTTTCGATATAAAAGCAATGGCTATGTCTAGCCGACAGTCGCGGTACCATAAAATTAAGCTGAGACAGCAAATGAGGACAATCTATATTTTCTCTAACCAAGTTAAATACAAACTTTATACTGTTTAGTTGACGTCTGACTTCCAAGGACTCCATTTCAAACTTATTTAGAAGAAAAGAGTTCTCGACTCCTCGCGGAGGACACACGCCCCCCACCCTAAAACACAAAAACCTTAAAAACCTTCTCTGAACTCTTTCAAGTGACAATTTGTGAATCTCATAATAAGGACGCCAGACTAAAGATGCATAATCCAGCCTTCAATCCACATACGTCACAGCTACTTAATCGTAGAAATATGAAAACAATGAGAATTCCTTATCACGGATTACTCACTGCCTTTTGGAACGAAACAAGAGTTATTCTTGTTAAATATACGTAGAAGAGAGCTACAATAGCAGCAGTAACAAAATTACGTACTGCAATTGACCAAAAATGCCCAAATTTGCGTCATAAACAAAGTTCTTAACGTATTATGAACGCAGCTGAATGTTTTGTCCATTACTGAACGAATTTGTAACGTATCTAACCAATTAATAAATTGTTTCTAACCTATTTTTTTACTAATCGTACAATATATGAATATAAAATTAAAAACGTTAGCAATTATTGCTGTTTACATATATGTAAAAATAGTCATCGAAATTTTTAAATTAAAACTGTCGAAACGCTTGAAATGATATTAAATCATAAAACAGCAAAATATGAAAAATATAGGTTAAGTTGAGAATACGGAAAAATAAATGAAAATTTAAGTAAAGAAGTGTACTACGTTTGAAAGGGTTTAAAAGAAACAAGAATAGATTTGGGAAGTAAGGCAAGAAACCATAAAGAATGAAGAGGCCATCAAGGTATGAGTCTAAAAGCATTATAAATCTCAAACAAGACATAAGCTACACAAATAATTGAAAAGTAGAATACTGTAAATTCCCGTATAATGCGACTGCTGTTACCATGTAACGCGATTTTTGATAAAATCACCAAATAAAAAAACAGGAATTTATCGATTTCAGAATTACAGAATGAAATCTGCTTTAGTTAAGCATGATTGCTTTGTTTATGACGCGCACACTTAACATCTCACCAACCGAATAGGGTGATCTCCCCGCTTTGAAATAAGTAAGTCGCTGCAAGACCGATTGATATCTGCCATGCTGGAAAATCGTGGCACGCGCGGTTACCTAAGCGTTGATAACGATATGACAAGTTTAGTTTTTCAAATTCATTTATAAAACATAGAAAATGTTAAGTTAACAGAAATTATCATAAACATATAAACATGTTTCCTTAGATTGTGCGCGTTATGCGAGAAAAATTCTTCGCACACCTCCTATAACGCGAATTTATATAGCGCGTAACGTATTAACTGTGTTATGCGGGAGTCTACTGTATGGGATTTCAATTACAATTTAAGGAACAACTTAGGCACTATAAATCAAGTTTTCGCAGGTTCTAAACGTAATTATCAAAACGCATAATTACTTATTAAAAAATAAGATGTGTATATCGTACTTTAACTCAGACACTTACATAAAAATTTGGCCCCATAATCGAACCGAAAGAGAATTTTGCATAAGTGTTTTTCAAAAATCAAATTGATTTAATTTTCATTGTAAATTATAGTATCCCATTAATACACTTGAAGAAGAGAAACTTGATGCAAATGGGTACGTAATAATAGGTTTATAATTTGAAAGGAATACCTGAGAATACATTAGTACAGAGGTACTTAAGCCTTCAGAGTACATTTTACATGAAATCTCCCTGATCAACAAACAGTTTATTTTACCTAAAAGTCTACCGTTTTTCGTGGATTCAGAAAGTTACTATTACCTTTTACTTTCAACAAAGATTTTCTGTCTGTTCAAACTATAAGGACACAACTATCATAATATAGTCTCAGCCTCAGATTTGATTAAGCGAAAGTAGTTTACAATTTCAATTTAGTATTTGTCTAATATGAAGCAATTAACATTCATTAAATAAATTTCCAAATAAAGAAACAAGTTAGCAATTAAAAATGTCAAAGTATAATCTAGTTGAAAAATGAAATTAACAACAAAACAAAAAAATCAATCGCTCTCTAACGATGCCACCAATTATTACAGATTTCAATCAGAACGCTGATCTAAAATGAGCATGACAAATGTAAAAAGTTGCTTAATTGAAGCAGGATCTATAGCTGAAAAAAAGATTTAAATTGTGTACATAAAAGACACAAATTTACATAAATTGGTTTGTGAAAAGCAGGGGAAAAAATACTATGAACTAATTTGGATCAGCAATTATAAATTTGAACTACTCGACATCAAATATCGTACTTTCGTCACAGACACAGGAGAAAGTATGCCAAAGTGTATCGTTTAGATAATCTAGTATTGAGGTGGAAACATGATTGGGCGTTGTTTCCGAAGACTCAGAACATTAGTTCTATTTAATTTCATATAATTTATTAAAATAAATTTAAATAAACTAAAGACTGACAAAAAGTGTTCGTACAAAGATGGAAAATTACGTTATACTGTTTTAGAGAGGTCTTCATTTTTGGTAATACTCTTGAATCGTGAACTACACAACTTTGCCCCAAGCATTTAGAACTTGTCTTCAAAATATAGGAGAATAATTTGGCGGAAAATGAAATTCGAAATGAAACAAATGAATAAGGACATTATGTTTAATAGAGATATGTACTACGGTTTAGATATGGACTTTTGCAAGATAGTCTATGAAAATTATCTCCTTCGAATCTCAAAAAATCGTAGCTATTACTTTATACGCCGGTGGAAATGTCATGGCTTTCTCTGTTGAAGTGACTGTTTGGATTCAGATTCAGGGGTAAAGTCAATTTTTAATAAAAAATCAACTTTATTTTTAATAAGCAGCTTCAAATTATGGTCTGACATTTGACATGTTTTTGATCGCAACTACTAAGAACTAGGATATGCTAAATCTCACATGTGAAATATAACATTCTAGTTCAGTCGATATATACACTCCTTGATGTCAATTCTATGGTCGTTAAAAACAATATCATTTGTTGCAGTTTTTGATGAATCTGGTCGCATGTCATCTTCGATACTTAGAGATAAAATGTGGTTTTAGTACACCCAGAGTTTTTTGTATATCAGGAAAAGTTTCAGATACGTTTAGTCCTTTAAAAAATAAATACTGGATTGCGAATTTATGCATTTTGGGATTTTGCGTTTAAGCACTTTATTCACACTGCTATTGGTTTCAAAATAAATGTCAAAAATTAACCATACTTCATCTGTCATTCCGAGTTTCTAGCTCTTGTAAACGTCACTGCAAGATATTCAGGTATTCTTGCCTCCTCTATTACGCATGAACCGAAAAGTTATCGTTATCGGATAAATGATTCTATTATAAGGTCTGCAACGTGTGTTTTAGCCGCATGCATCAAACTAAAGTTGCGTAAGTATAGATCAAAGAAATAATAGATTTAAGAATATTGTGCATTCCTCGAGTTACTGTAGAAATGAAAGACAGATACAGTACACGCCAGGAGAGTTAGCGAGCGGTGAGAGTAAGTTCGCGCAGTATTAATAGTGATGGAAGGTCTTGCAATAAGTTTAACGTAAAATTTCAAGACACCATAGGACAGAAGACACAAAAGGGCATGTACGTTTCTAAAAGTGACTACGCACAATCCCACCACTAGCTTTTCCTGGCGATCACAGTATTCAATGACGTTAAACGATAAAAATACAGACAAACATACAAGGAATGCTGTATTCCACAACATATTAGGAGTATTGCTAGTAGTTGTGTACTGAAGGGCCACCTTTATTGAAAAATAATCAGCTGCAATTGCTTGGTTGTATCTGAAATATGTTATAACCACGAATAAATTAGTAAATGGAACTGAAGTAATGGGTCGGGCAAATTAGATACTCGTAAAATAAGGGAAGAGAATGCACAATAGATCAGGTCATAGCTGCAATATTTTGGAGTCTGTCACGATCGAAGAGTCTTCAAGAAAGAGAAAAAATGCTGAAACCGATTCTAATATATTTCTTACATGTGGTTTGCAACATTTTTGTAAAATAGACGACAACTACAAAATAATAATTGCAATAATTATTATTAAATTATAAACCTCGTTTTTCCTAACAAAATTGCTATAACCAACATAAATTACCTAATATTTATTTTTCCCATTTATTATCTTTACCATCATTTTCAAGAAACATTTTTTAGAATAAATTTTAACCATGCTAACAATAATTTTGTGTTTTTTAGAGATGTTTGTTGTACGGAACAAATAACCAATTGAACTGAAATCATAAGCCTTTTTTACTTACGCCTAAAGAAAGAATAAATCTGCTCTAACATATCTGCGAATTCGCGGATAACCTACTCAATCCACATGACACCTCGTGTTTCTTCTATTTTCTTCTTATGACACGACCCATCTCGTCCTCGGATTTAAATATAATCCTAATTATCAAGCGTAAGTGCCAAATGTCTGGAATTGATACGCCATGATTTACAACCGAATGACATATTCTTCGAGCACTAAATATAAATTGAATTGGCAGTCGTCGTTCGCGCGGCGAAAAGATCCGCCAACAAAAACCTTTTTATTATATCCCGATGATATTTCAAACGACGAACCAGAACACATTGCACAGAAGAGAGAAAAAGACGGAAAAGTGCATAAAAAAAGATCGAGATGACGTGAGATTTTTCAAATCAATGGGAATAAAAGGAAGATTCGTGCACACGAAGGGTTACAGGAAAGGAGAACAACAGATGAAGGAAGTGGGAGGATGACGCCGTGACATTTTGCCAACTCAATAAGTACTTGGCAACAAGTTTTGTAAAGTAATGCCGCGAGTTGTCGTGGAGTGCCACAATTGTAGCCTGTGATAGTTTATAAACGTTTCGTTTGTTTTCTTTTTCTCCCAATGTGAAAATCTAAACTGCCATTGTTATTTTTGTTATATAAACTTAAGTTTAGTAGAACTTTGGGCGCCAGAAATTATGACTCACATTTTAGAATTAATTTTATTTTCTGCTTTCATTATTTAAAGATACTGATTTGAGTCAGTGAATTAATTTATTTCTATTATCAAAAAGAAATACAAAGGCGTGCATTTTTAATAACAGTAATATAATGTTTAGTTTAATGCAAGATAGTTTAATACTTCAGACATTTTCTTTACAATTTCAAAAAATAGATTTAAATAGAATGGATTGAAATTAAGCAATATTTCCAAATTCCGTCGATACATTAACTGACATGAGAAAGTAATGTGAATAAATTTACCACTTTCGTTTCGAGTAAATAGAGTTAGAGTAATAGATTACTTAACGCGTATTCCACTGCGACCTTTTCAGATCTATTGTATTCTTACAGTTCTCTGGACTCTCTTGGCTTTCTTACATATACCTGTCTAAATTGGCTTTGATTATAGCTTTTTTAAGTTCTATAGCATGGTGCAAAGTCGTCTGACACATTTCGAACTTGAATATTTCATTTTTCAAGTGCAATAGCTTTTATTGGACGGCGTAGAGGAGACGGATAAAGGAGAGAATGATATTTCACATAATCAGTTGGAATTGAGCATTGAAGCGTATAACATTGTGTTACTTCGGTTCGTAGTACGAAACTAAGTCTGTGACAAGCAAAACATACGGTACTGGTCTCCAGTGAACCCTAAAGCCCTACATGAAATGCTGTTACACTCTTCCGAGGTGACGGTTTGGTATGGAGTCGGTGTTTTTTGAGATTGTAGAACCATATTTTTTTAAAAATTACGATGAAGAAACAGTCATTTTCACTTTTTGTTGAACTTTACTTACCATGGGTTAGTATTAACCCGAAAACCCTTTATTTTCAACAAGATGATGCAACAGTTCGCACTGCACGAAGCTCTAACTATTGCTCGTGGACTGTTTAGAACTGTCACCTCTCATTTTGGGGACATAGCTTGACCTGCTGGGTCACCCAATTTTACTGTTCCGATTTTTGTTTCAATTGGGTTTCTTAAAATGCCGTGTGCTTCGAAGGCGTACTATGAATATTCAAGAATTCAAACAAGTCATTACCAATGAAATTGCGATGTCGAACTACGGAAGCGCGTGTACATCAACCTGCGAAAGCACTTAGAACGGTACATTGATTTAAGATTTAAATTGACACCATCTTCTAATACAATGTTCATGAAATAAGCTTGTAAGCTTTTGATAATAAATAATATGTTTCAGTGTATTTATGGACTATTTCACTTTTTCTGTTTCCGTTTCGTAATCTATAACCATTTGAGATGTGTCACTCGACTCTGTGCCACCCAGTATATGTACTCTCGGTCCCGTTCCATTAGCTTTCAGATTAGGTTTAGAAATTCCAGATAACCTAGCTGAGTGGATCTTTTTGTCGTAGATCAGAACAACTTCCTACACGGTATTAATCTCACGCAGCCACACAATTTTTTACACGCTACCTTACATTTTAGTTTGCATTTAGCTGATTTTTCGGGGGCGCTAGCTCTCGTATTCACGTATTCTCTAGTTCTCGTATTCTGTGAGCCCCTGAGAGAAATTTAATAGAGTGTTTGTGATCAATGTCTTTAAATAATTTGAAAGTTATCTATTTTATACGCTTTAGTTGCATGTAAATACAGGCATGTATAGTATTTTACTTCAAAATGCTTTACATTCTCTTAATCACTCAATAAATGTCATGCTCACTCATCTCTAGCATTACCATCATGTAAATTGGAGTTGCTTTTTTTCACATTATTAGAAACTTGTAGGGCATAAAAGATCCGCAGAATACCTTTATCACGAATCCCTAATATCAATATCACTATACAATTCATTATTCGCTTCCGTGTCAAAGCACAACATATTACGATGGCGAAAGACACCAAAATCCTGCAGCAATTTCAAGATTAATAGAATAACAGAAATTAATTGAATGCTTAATATCCAACAATCGGAAACTTTGTAAATCGTTCCTTTTAGATATTGAATAATATAATATAATTAAATTTTCATTAGAGCATATAGGAGGAAATATTTTCATATTTTTGATTGAATATAGACCATTGTCGCAAAATCTGCGATTAAAAGCCTCTTCAACGTCCTTTTGAATTTAAAGTAAACGTGATACCTACTCCCAATCAACTGAACTTATTGAAACATACTAACCTCAGTAACATTATAAAATCGTGAATTGAATCCCGTCAATTCAATTTTATGCTTGACTTTTCTGAAAAACAGGGACAGAGATTGTAACAGGAGATGAAGTTCTATACAGGATAACTGTAACAGTTTAATATTGCAGAAATTGGGTATTTACATACCTTTTTAACGATGAACTGATACGTAAAGAAAACAGAGTCTTCAAGACGATCCAACACACCACATTATATATTGGGTCTGGGAAAAAGTTCGTGGCGTTTTTTCAGTAAAATTCAACTGGTCCCCGCATGGCGCGTGGACGAATTTATTTAAACCGAATATGCTCCATTATTATCGACAATGTTTCGCCATTTTTTTGGTAGATCCATGATCCCATCGGTGAAAAACTTCTGTGGTTTCTGGTCGAAAAACTGAATCAAGTAGTTTTCACAGGCTTCTTTTGAAACCAACTTAATTCCATTGAGAGAGTTCTGCAGAGATCGAAACAGATGATAGTCAGAGGGTGCTATATCCGGACTGTAAGGTGGGTGCATCAAAACTTCCCAACCAAACTCTCTCAATTTTTGACGGGTCATCAAAGAAGTGTGTGGTCGGGCGTTGTCATGATGGAAGACAACACCTTTCCTATTAATCAATTCGGGCCGTTTTCTTTCAATCGCCTGGCGTAATCTCTCTAGTTGTGCACAGTAGAGTTGAGAATCAATCGTCTGACCAGTTGGAAGTAGCTCGTAGTGGACGATTCCCCTCCAGTCCCACCATACACACAGCATCACTTTTTTTGGCGTCAATGTTGGCTTAGCGAACGCTTGTGACGGCTCACCATCCTTTATCCACGATCTTTTACGCTTCCGATTATCGTACGTAATCCATTTTTCATCTCCGGTTATTAAACGTTTCAGAAACGGCTCGATTTCAATCCGTTTCAGCAGCGCATCGCAGATGTTAATTCGGTCAATCATGTTTTTCACGCTCAACTCATGAGGAACCCATACGTCAAGCTTTTTTTTGTAACCAGCTTTGTGTAAATGGTTCAAAACAGTTTTGTGGTCAATGCCTAGCTCCATGCCAATATCGACACTGCTGATATGCTTATCTTGTTGGACTTTTTCAAGAATTTCATCAGATTTTTCAGTGATTGGACGACCGGAGCGTGACTCATCTTTCACATTGAAATTTTATCACAAGCCTGCGCAGCGTTCTTCCCCTTATCATAATAATATTGCAGAATATAGCGAAATTTCTCATTATTCTTCTCCATTTTCAAGTGCGAATAACTTTCCAACCACTGCACCGATTACAATGTTTCTACGCTCAAACTAACGTTCGGAAGGTCATCTAAAAAACGAGCCGTCGGTGGTGTCGCTGTGACTTGTTGTTCTTTAGTTATCGGCAACCAATGCCATCTATCGGGAAAAACGCCACGAACTTTTTCCCAGACCCAATATTAGAATAGACACCATTTGCCTCAAAAGTAAAGGAGTAGTAAAAGATATTGAACTGAAAATTACATAAATCTGCCATTGCATTTAAATAAATAACATTTTTTGGGCAAAATTCTTCAAAGACTTAGACCAAGAATGTTTAATACTCCAATACCTTCTACCGGATTTAATTTCTAAAGTCGTCGTTTTACTTCAGAATAGAAATCGATACCGAATTTTTTATCTGAATTTCGGAAAACTAGTACTATTGCCCATCCCATTTACAGAAAATTCGTCTTCGAAAATACATATCATGAAATTTAATTAGTTTAACTTATACAATTATAATACTATACATTCCAATAGTTTCAAATGTCTTCGTATATGGTCTTTTTGCATAAGCGACATCCCATTTGTATATAGATCATGAATAATTTACAAGCAAAACGAACAATGAATCACTAATCAAAAATAATTGTTTGTAGAACACTGAATCTAATAGAAAAAAGAAAACATAGACGTATTAACAGTTATTCGCTCTGTGCGATGTACGAAAGAAAAACGTTGGTAACATTTTACAGGCACAAGTTAAATCAAGCAAGTCCCAACGTTTCTTACAAATCATCTAAAAATATTAAAAAAAAATTCGATTCTCATAGGATGATGACTTTTAAACCCTATCACTAGATGTCAATTTAACTAAACAATTTGAAGCTTTTTTTATTTAAGAATCTCTAATGCATTATTATTTACCTCAACTAAGCTTATTTACTTTCGGAACTCCTGTTCTTTTTTTCTTGAAACAAACTAATGAACTGAATATCACCAGTTGCACGTTCCATCTACTAAATCAAATCAAAATATTTTAATATTGTTAAAGCAGATAGTCATTCGTAATTTCTTTTGTGTACACTACTTTCATTGTATATGCAAATTTATACCGCACAGGCATTTTTCAGACACTAAAAATTTAATTTGCAGTCGCGTACGAACATATAATTTTCACATAAGGTGAATAATAAAAAATTTTACATAACCGTTAGAATTCACCATGTAAACGAAACGAATTTGCATGTTCTTTAAAGTAATAGTCACGATCACCTTTAAAATGAAAATTACAAGCCAAACAAGCATGAAAATGTTGTCAAATACTTAACCGTACCTTAATTAGAAATAAATATAAAATATATTAAATTCTATGACTTGATTCAGTTTCAACCATGGGAAATATCATCAACACAAATTCCTTCGCAATGCAAGATTTAAATATTTTATTTTAAAATTACCAATACATAATAACGAATGTTCGAGTTACGAGGGGTGTTTCCAATATTCTGGGAATTGGTGCTATAACTAAATAACGCAGAACTTACACGCAATGTTATTGATGCCAGACAAGTCTTGACATGTTTATGCAACTATCTAGTGCAACATTGTTCAGTCTGATTCAGGTATTCGACTGATGTAGACGCGTTTTAGTAGCACTGTTTTTGTACCCATGGAACACGCGGCAAAATCTCAAAGAGCGATAATTTTCTTTTTGTGGAAAGAAGATGTGAAAATGTCAGATATTATTAGTCGTCTGCAAGGAGTATTTAGTGAATCTGCAGAATCCAAAAGTACTGTTTATCGGTGGATCGATCGTTTTAAAGCCGGTAGAACATCACTAGAAGACGATCCACGCAGTGGGCGGCCAAGCACGTCGGTAAATGAAAGAAACATTACTGCCGTCGAAAGTCTACTGAAAGACGACAGGCGAATGACTATTCGTCAAATTAGTTTACACTTAGGGATAGGTACACGACAAGTTCATGACATCTTGCATGATTGTTTGGACGTTAGCAAGGTTTCGGCGCGCTGGGTGCCAAGGCTGTTGGGATCAGAACAGAAACTCAATAGGTCCGATACTTGTCGTCAACTTCAAGAGCTGTTAGCCCGTTACGGTGATGAATTTTAGCAACGAATAATAACCACTGACGAAACGTGGATTCCTTATTTCAATCCTGAGACGAAAAGTAAATCCAAAGAATGGCGCAAACCTGAAAAAGGGCCTCCACTTAAGGCGCTTGCAGTTCCGTCTGTTGGAAAGGTAATGCTTACTGTATTCTGGGATTGGGAAGGGATTATTTTCATGGATTATCTGCCGAGAGGTACAATTAATGCAGAATATTTTTCAAATTTATTATCCGGACCACTGCAATAGGCACTAGTCAAAAAACGGCCTGGAAAGTTGCATAAGCGTCCGTTATTGCAACAGGATAATGCAAGACAACACACCGCAAGAAAAACGAAGGATGCTTTGAACGATTTACGATGGAAATTTCTGCCGCACCCACCTTATTCCCCAGATCTTGCACCCAGTGATTACCATCTGTTCCCAGATTTGAAAAAACCCTGACGGGGTTCGATTTGAAAGTTTAACTGACGTAAAACATGCCATAAATAGGTGGATCGACAAGACACCGAAAAACTTCTTTGAGGACGGCTTAAAAAATTAGTTTATCGTTGGGATAAATGTAATCAGTTAAATGGAGATTATGTTGAAAAACGACATTGTAATATTGACGAAAATTAACAAAATTATAAAAATTATATGTAATTCCCAGAACTTTGGAAACATCCCTCGTAAATTCATTAAAATATAGTGAGCTAAATACAATAAAACTTACAAATGTAATAATCTATGTAAACGTAAACCGATTCTGTCTTTTAAAGTCCAAAAACAATTAAATAAAACAATTTAAATATTGATTTATGTTAAGGTTAAAGAAAATGATTAGATATGGCATCAAAAGTCTACAACTAACGAAGAACGGATAAAAGCGACAAAGAAACAAGTTCACGTTTATCTAGCCATGAAATCGAGCGTTAAATCAAGTTTATCGGAAAAATTAATATTTGCTAGTAAGCAAACACTATTCAAAGAGTCTCAATCGGTAGACAAATTGTACATTCTCTTAGAATCATTTTATGCGTTTGTGCATAAGAAAAGTAAACACACGGTAAACAAAACACACGTATCGCATAATGAAACCAAGAACTTTTGATGTTACTAGATTTTGAGATTAGAACAATCTAAAAAAGTATACAATTCGTTTTGCTTAATCAAAAAAATAAATACAAAACAAAAAAGCCGTATAAAAAAAGTATAGTTAATAAAGAAACAGGTACCATCGAAGCTCTTGTTATGTAGGCGGTGGCCTCGGCTTATTGACACCAAAATTCTATCTTCCGATTTGTGCTTAGCAGTTCCGGTACAAAAAAAGTTTTTCATCGTATTTATGTAACGATCAGAGTTGCGCATTTCTGTCACTCCGTTGTCATCCAAAAAGTAAGGGAAAATTATGGCACGACTGACTGCAAACCAAACTTTCACTTTTTACTTTACTTGACTTCAAGAAATTTAACCAGTCGTACACGTGTACAGAAACTTCACCATTTTAACGGTTATAGTAGAATTGACATATTGTCGGTATAGATTTTGCAACAGTCTACCAATTTCTTGCATGGAAGAAACATGAGTGACCCTCGATTTTATTCTTTCACGAATTCTTGTAGGAAAAACTCGCAAGGTCTGAGATCAGGAGACTTCAGTGGCGTAACTGAAGCGCCAGATCCTCATTCTTCACTGGACCTGTCCATCACTGAAGTAGAGATACATTTAGGAAATATGTAACATTCAGGTGCCTATGTAGAGGAACTCCACTCTACTGGAAAATGTAATCTTCTGAATCTTCATTCATTTAAAGGACGAGCCAGTTTTGCAGCATTCTAAGATACGTTACTCCAGTAATCATGTTCTCATCAAAAAAGAAAGGTAAAAGTTTTTTGTTTATTTCAACGAAAAATAATCTTTTGCGTTGGAGATTCAATGTTGAACTGACTATCTTCGCAGACTCTTACCGAAGTTGTGAATGCAAAAAAATCTTGTGCTACGCTGGAGTGCACGGTAATATTTGAAACTTTAAAATATTCTCTTTCAAATTTAATTGACAAAATTAAAATATAGCGTATAGTACGAGAAATTTGCCCAGTTGAAATTGTGTCTTTTTGGATCATACTGTATACAACTGTGAATTAAAAATAGTCATTAAAAGAAGAAATAGAAAATTATTTCGATAACCAAAACAACTCTGGATTAACGCAATAATTCTTAAAAACCGACTAATAATCTAAGGTCAACAGTTCATAAATAATAAAAATAGTATTTATTGTTACTATTTAATTGTTAATGATTTTCTAAAAAATTATCTCACATTATTTTTCTATCTTCACTGTTCATTATTTCCTATTTTGTAATAAACGGGTTTCGTAATTCCAACAATTTAAACAATTTATCTCCTCAAAACAATCCATGACAATAACTCTTCAGATATCACGATACTTGTACTACTAAGAACGTAGTAGATACCGACGACGACTAACATTGACCCCATATCCGTTATATCACCATTGCAAAAGTCGAACAATAATACTCTCGACCGAGTGTTGTATTTTCCAGCGGTTTGTGCCCGCAGAGATGTGATGCGAATAGAGAGCGTAGACAACAGAAAATCGTGGGCGACAGTCCCGCGCTCGGTCATGACTCATCGGTGGTAATTCAGTTTTACAATTCGACATCGTTCGCTCATTATTACATCTCCATTCTACTCCACTTTATATTACGTAACACTTAAATATCAGTGCCTTCATAGTATTTCACCAGATAAAACGCGCGGAGTATTCATTACTGCATATTTTCGGCTTTCAGTTCAATTGCTTCTTATTAACTCGAGTCTATTATGGTCTAATACTTTTGATACACTTTAAAAAGGTTCTGCGTTCTAATCCCATGTATACAAATTTAAGGCATTAAGTATTGCAATTACTTTTAGAAAAGTTTTAAATTATTATGTCTAGGTAGATTTTTTTTTGATCTGATTAAAATAAATGTTTTGAAATTAAATAATTATTGTTAAATGCGGCAGCAAATTTTGATAATATTAAACGAAAAAGGTTTACAGAACATGTCATAAAAGAAAAAGAAACCATAACTAAATTGAGTCTTAATTGACAATATTGTGGCACCGTTAATCATTTCTTCTATATTACGCAATACAGGGTGTAAATAAAATACGTCAACATATTTTAATATGTAATAGCTGTAATAATATTAAGCATAAAATGCTAATGCACGAAAGCTCTATCTCGGACAATATCAAAGAAAAAAAACTGCTTAATAAATACTCGTGCCTCCATCCGACTATGGTAAATTTAGTATTCTTCTACATATGCAGCGCTACCCCTACTGAAGCGTAGTGGTGGGACTAGTAGATGCGATGATGCATTTTGTAAATCAGAAATTAATCTGTTATCAACTTCCGTGAAGTATTGCTTATTCAAATCACAAATTAAAAAATATCGGTGAAACAGGTGGAAATGTTAAAGCTAACACGATATATTTATGAAAGGCCATCGTGAAAGACCACGTAGGATACTCGATGTGGAGGAATATGTTATGAATATTGTAAATAAAAATCCAAAAACAAGTAAACAAGTGGTTGTGTATAAATACAATTTTACAATAAAAATTCGTTAAATAATTATATCGATTGCAGCGGAAAATAATATTTATAATATTAAATTACAAAATCCATATCATCACAAAACTTTAGAATTTATAAGCTTGATATTGTATTCATTTTATTTATTACAAAGGTCAATAGCTCGCTAGTTATAAAAATAACAGAATAGCTGACACATAAAAATGTTCTAGGATTTTTTATGTCCGGGTAATAACACGTTTATAGAAGTTTTCACACAAAACACAGACACATATGTAAATAATTTACATTATGTTACTGAAATGTAAAGGAGAACTTTTGTGAAAGTGAACAAATAAATGCCTGTTCTTGAATCGACAATATATAATTTCTATTTGTTTATTTAGTTTCAATCTGAATACAAAACTATATTTGAAAAGTTTGTGTTCCTAAATTTGCACAATATTTAAATTTTGGATGGTATAAAAATTTGTGCAGATTTGAATCGCTGTTTTTCGCATCTTTTATATAATAACGTACGTCAAGATATCTAGTTTATTCTATGTAACATGTAATAGAAGAAAAATAAAAAAAATTTGTAATATAAACAAATGTATCATAACCAATAAAGGAAATTCATAAAACATAAGTGACATTATGTTAAACAAAATTGCATAAGGTTAATATAGCTTTGGTTGATATTTGATCACTGAGGGTTGATATATGACCCCTTGCCACATTAATTTTCGTTATCTGTATACGTATTTCGACAACTAAATTGTCATCATCAGCAGATAATTAAAAATGTCGCACCTGGAAAACTACGGCGAAAAATACCCGTACGAAAACAAACTCCGTACGCGATCCGTACCGTTGAGAACCAAAATGTACACTGTACGAAATACGTATACAGAATACGAAAATTAATGTGGCAAGGGGTTATAAATCAACCTTCAGTGATCAAGTGAATCAATCACAGGCTCCATCAAAATTACCTTTGGTTGATAGTTTTATAAAAACGTAAAATATAATTATGTCATTCCTTCTTATTTGTATTTAATTCTTTTCTTAAAATAATATTAAATTTTTTTAACGACTTGCGCGTATGTTGTTTGATTTATGTCAATAATTTTAAAAGTTATGTGAACAATTATGAATTCTCCGATTCTGCAAAAATTTCAATTGCCAATCTAACTGAAAGAATCTGATAAATCGTTCTGCGAATTTCTCACCTCTAAGGTATACGAAAAACGCATATAATTAATTATTGGGGCGAACCGAAAAGCAATTTCTGCATCCGTCAGGAATGAATTGTACTTTTTCGCTATTGTACGCGACATGAAGGATGGTACTCGAGTCGGGGACAAAAAAAAGCTCAGATTTATACGCACACGTATGCCGTTCGCTTATACTTGTTCTTGACATTTGAAATTTTTGCGGTTTCGCCATTTGCACACTACAGAGCACATTATCCGCTTTGTGAGCGGTCTTTGAATTGCCAACTCCTCAGTGTTAAGATAAAGAAGTCGTATTTCAAGTACGAACACTAGACTGAGTGGTTTTATTAGAAAATACACAGAAGTCTATGTGAAAAGTTGAAATTAACCATCCGTTAAATGTAGCTGATAAATCAATGCCAATGGGAAATGTTGAATCTTTTGAGAGTGTAAGTTCTTAGTACATTCCATTAAGTTACCATTATTTCATAACTCAGATGAGTATTTATAATCATTTGTACAAATGTTGTTTACAGTACGTTTTCTTTTAATTATTCACAAATATTTACTGTAGATATAAGAAAGAACGACTATTTTAGAGTAAAATTCTATG
Organism: Dermolepida albohirtum; assembly: GCA_031893035.1. Lineage (NCBI taxonomy): Eukaryota > Metazoa > Arthropoda > Insecta > Coleoptera > Scarabaeidae > Dermolepida > Dermolepida albohirtum. The sequence continues at coordinate 95,623 of JAVIWB010000027.1, read as the reverse complement.
AAAAAAAAAAGTTAACAAAACGAGAAAATGCAATAGTTTATAGCATACTTACATAGACAACCACGAAGGAATTCATACTTTTGGGTTGAAGCATTGTTTTTACAGAATTTTTATGAAAATAATAATTTATGAAAAACAAACTTTAACGTAAAATTATTACTTAATTTGATAAACATATAAGAATTGAATACATTTGCATTAATAAAGATTTGAAGATTGATATTGAATATATAAAATTATCAATAAGTTGTGGAATCAATTTTGTGGGTATTCAGTAAACGACGCTAATTCAGCTTAAGTACCTACATTTATTGATTAGTCACAGACGCCAGTACGGAAGCATTCGTTCGTGTTTATGTTCCTTTGTATTTAAAATGGCTCAAACATTTGAAAATTCCGCTCATTGTGAAATTCGTGCTGTGATTCATTTTCTGCATACAGAAGACGTGAAAGCGATCGAAACCCATCGGCAGATTAATGAATGTATGTATGAAGAAAACACTATGAGCCAGGGAATGATACTAAAGTGAGTTAGAGTATTTAAAGATCGCCATATTAATGTTCATAATGAGGAGCGTAATGATCGACTATTGGTGCAGAAAGTTAATATAAAAGTTCGAAATGCTTTTACGATTTCGGTCTTTATCTAATAAATTTCCGCAAGAGTCAAAGAGTGCTTTTTATAAAATTGTGTAAGAATGCTTAAATTGTCAGCGACAGATTTCTATAGGGATGGACTTCAGAAGGTGGCTGTACGAAATGATAAGTGCCTTAACATTGATTGTAATTACGTTAAAAGTAGAATAAGGTATAAGCTTTCTTGTAAAAGTAAAATTATTGAAAATATTTCACTCTTGTGTAATTTTTATATCAAAACGCTAATTAGAAAACACGCCTCCCTCGTATGTACGTTAGTAATTGTTGGGTTGCTATTTAACATTTAAGCAATTTGCAAGAATAAGAAGAAAGAATAAAATATTATACTTGTTCAAAAAGGAACAAAAAGTCGCTATATATTATATACACGCCTACCATAAGCGCTAACACTTGTCGGTGGTGTCTTACTCATTTTTATTCCGGAAATATGAACCTCAACGACGGCATCTGCACTGGTACGACGGTAGTCTGAAAAGTTTCAAGCCTCAACATGAAGATTAGCGTTACTGATCAAAAATATTCTGGAAATATAATTGTGCATGCGTTGAATGATACTTCTGAAAATTTCAGACTTGCTGGACGCTTAACTTTACTCAACAGTAGTTTGTGTCAGTTGTTGTTGTTGGTGTTTTTCTAACGGGCAATCCAGACTCTCCTACCGTAGGATTTCCCGGAAAATACAGAAAGTACGAAGATGATGTTTAGACCAAACAGTTCTGACACTTTTTTGGTGGTTGAGTTAACATGTACTTTGCAACTACTACCGACAAGATCAGAAAAGTTCACGAAATGGTGGTAGACATCCGTCAAATTAAGGTTAAAGAGATAGTAGAGGCTGTGAGCATCTCAAGGGAACGTGTTCGTCATATATTCACTGAGATTTGCACATGAAAAAGCTAACTGCTCATTGTGTGCCGCGTTGCATAGCCCGAGAAGATGATGGCAGCTATTTTTTGGGATAGTAATGAAGTTGTGTTAATTGACTACCTTTAAAGAAGAAAAACAAAAACGGAGTAATACTACGCATCATTATTTGACAAGCTGAAGGGAGAAATTGCGAAAAAACCACCGTATTTGAATTAAACGAAAGTTTTGTTCCACACCACTTCAATGCTTCATTGACCATTCACCGTATTCACAAGATCTGGCCCCCAACAAGTTTTTTCTGTTTCTTAGACTCAAAATTTTAGCTCGGAGGAGAGAGAGACTTTCATAGAATGAGGAGGCTATCACATTCGTCAACGCCTATTTTGCCGATCAGGACGCCGACTACTATTTGAACGGATTAAAAAAATTAGAGTAACGCTGGAAAATTAAGAAAACTATATTGAAAACAAAACAAAATCTGAAAAAAAATACTTGTTTCTATATTAGGCTAGACCGACGACAACCCAATCTTGGAAGCAATTAAAGTTCAGCGACATTTAAACGCAAGAAATTTCTTCTTAGTCTTATATACAGTCGATATAGTATGAAACGCTGGCTAATATTTCTACCAAAAACTAAAAGCCAATAGAAAAAATATATACAAAGAATAGCTTTACAAAGTTTCCATGCTTGTGATTAAATTTTCCGCATAATTCAAGATATTTGGCAAATTTTAATAGAGACTGGCACGAAATTTCTGTTCCACAAGAGCCCAATAATTTTTCAAGAATATTTCTGTCTGGGAATTTGCAAAGGTCAATCCACTGATACAATATCGTTTACTACCGTGTGCTTCGATTGTAAAATGTACCTTGATAATGTCAAAATACTAGTTTGATATTTTTTACATGAAATAAACTAAACGACAAAATTTAAATTGTCGATTTTTAGTTTTTCCCCCATAGTGCATGTATTGTTTTTAAGTTTTTTTATTTAAAATAGTAGGCTCTGAGATCACGCACATTTTGTACCATTTAACTAACTTGTCTATTACCATTTACAAGATTTCAATGACGCACACACTATCCAGGATAGTCTGTATACATACATATTTAATATACGATTATATAAAATACTAACAGATTTATATTGAGGATATACTGTTTCAACTTTAGCCTAGGCCTATCTCAAGGACATCAGTTTGAATAAGCACATTTTTAATGCAAATAAATATAGATATGAATTTCGCAATGACCCACTACAACACAATACAACTATAATGTAAGTAAATATTTTTTCAGAACCAATTTATAATTTTTGCCGGATCGACTAGGAATTCATTCATCAAAACCTGTCATTTAAAACCAGACAAACGGACAATGGACATTTAGAAAGTGTTTACGTAATTCTTTTTCTGAATAAACTACAACAACAAACAACCACATGATAAAGGACAATATAGTAACAAAAAAAAAATATTCGATATCAATCTTTTATTTCTATGTGTCTCGACTCTTTCACGACATGAAATACCCGGGTTGCGACATAACTTTACCAGCTTCCAATTTGTTATGTTCAATTAGGAACTAAGTATAGAGAGTATGGACATGCAACCGTAGATAAGTATTTAATTTACATGTACATTCAACAAATGGTGTATACACACAGTTTTTATAAATAATTTTTTTATGTTAAAAATTTTGAACTATTTAAAATTACATTTCTGAATATAAGAAATCACTAGGACAACCTTAGAACTGTCTACGAGGGTAGCCATTTATATTTCGGGAATAGCAAACAAAAAAAATATTTTTACTATCAAAAATAGTTTTATATTAATAGTATCTCCAAAATATAAGTTTTGAATGCCTCAACTGCCTCTTCCGGAGTAGAAAACCGTTAACCACGAAGTTTATTCTTCACATGTGGGGAACAAAAAGAAATCACAAGGTGCTAGATCAGGGCTGTACGTCGGATGGCTCATCAATTCAATGTTTTGCCCGGTCAAATATTCAATTTTTTGAACCGACCTCCGAGAGCTCACATTGTCATGGTGGAGAATGATCTGTCGTTTTCGGTTTGTTTTCCTTATTTCTCCAAAAACTTTTGACAAACGAATAGTTGTGTACCATTCGGAATTAACCGTTCTACAACTCTCTAAAGGCGCGATTGCAACGTGACCGGTTTTTCCGAAAAAACAGGCGACCATTTGTTTTGATGTGCTTCAAGCGCGAACAGCTTTTGTAGGTTTTGGCTCATATTGGAATACCCGCACAGTCGATTGCTGTTTACTATAGAGCTCATACCTATAGATCCAAGATTCATCACCTGCGACGACTTTATAAATATTCTTTGAAGCACTGCCATTGTATTTTTTGTACATTTTTTGGCACCAATCGACGCGAGTCCTTTTTGAGCGGTTATCAAATATGTGGTACTCAACGTGAACATAGCTTCTTAAAGGCTAAATGTTCATGCAGGATCTGCATGACAAAGTAATGGTTTGGGGATGCTCTTTTAAATGGTGTCAGGCTCATATATGTATAAGTTTTATGGAGCGATAGGAGTGTAAAAGTAATTGACGAGATAAAGTTACTATTGGCAGATAAATATTTTATTTATTTTATTTTATTTAGTGTATCAGCCAACAAAACAATGATTCAAAACACTCGATCAAAGAAGCAAAATAGTGGTTTCTAGTGCACTTAGAGTGACCTACCCAATCTCCGAACCTCGACTCCATTGAGAACTTGAGGGCAGACGATAAACACCATTTCTAATGCAAAACGAAGAACTACACAAAAACTATGGAAAATAGTTCAAGCATTATGTAATGTTACCAACAATTAGTTAACACACTTTCACATCGTTGCCAAGCTGTTGTAACAAATAGAACATATAGTACTTAACAAAAGAGCGTAACTCTCACCAATTAAATATACCTGCCCATTCTAAGAATAGCAGGTAGACTTCTTAATCCCTTATGTTTGCTTTACTACGCTATAATAGTTTTTGAATAGTTTTGTGTATAAGTTCGTAGTCACGACATCGTGAACACAATGAGTGCAAAATACATTAAAAGATTGAAAGCCGTACTTTTGTGGAATGTGGTATAAATCGACAGCAAAATATTTATATTGTTCTGTTGGATTTGCAAAAACGTGGGTAGCAAGATATAAAACAAATAGCAAAGTTGACGATTTCCGGAACGTGGCTTGAAACGAAGAACTCTGAGTCAGCAAGATAAGGTGATAATTAATCTGTTAAAAAAACCGACGTTAACATTAAAATAAGCACAACAAATATTAAGTAGACGTCATATAAAAGTAAGTACTATGGCTATTCACCGTCAGTTACGAGAAAATAATATTAATTGGCAAAGTGTAACCGCAAAACCATTGTTATTAAAGTAACAAGTTAGCAAACATTTACTCTATGCACGCGAAAACCAAGAATACGAATGGGATAATGTAATATTTTCAGATGAGGCATCTTTTTATGGATTTGTGTACAAACGCAAGGCATGGACAGTAAAAGGCGGAAAAGTGATTCAGGGGACAGTTAAACATCCAATTAAAGGGCACGTTTAAAGATGTGTCAGTGCATGCCGTTTTGGCAAAATGCATCTGTTTACTACAAATTTGAACTCGGAATTGGAATGCTACAAATTTAGAAAATATGTTTTCTACCGTCTGCAGAACAATGGTTTGAAAGTGACAAGTCACCAAGGGTGCCGAAAGACGACAATGACGCAAAACATCAGAGTCACCGTTGTATGTCCTAGAAGATAAGGATGATGTGTACGTGATAGACTTATCTTCATAGTCTCCGTACGCGAACCCAATCGAAAACGATTGGGTTCGCGTAAACAAAAACGTGAAGGAATACCTGTAGTCAGGAAGACATGGTGATCTCTACATGTCTCAAAAATTAACTAATAGTATGCCCAAAAGTAAGTAAACAATAATGAAAATTGGACATCCTATTAAAACATAGCGTACGATTATTTTGTATATTTTAATTAATAAATATAAATAATTACTTTGTAGCTTTTGTTTTCTATATTTTTTATTCGTTCTTGTGATACTGACTGTACAACTGATACCAACATTATTCTAAATTGAACTTTACTAAATTATTTTTTTCGATAACCTTTCGTCATCTTTCGGCAAACTTCATAATTCCTCATTCATAAAAGACTTATTTTCATCAGCAAAAAACATAATAAGGTACCAATTTAAAACTTCATCTGAGTTGAACCCGTATGGTCTCGTATTGACATGATGAAATACCCTCTCTTCACGATTAACAAGCTCTGAACGTTTTTGGATATTGTATATGTTTCTTAGTAAGAGGTCGAAAAATACTACACCTTGAATGCCTATATTTGAGGCGAATGTTTAGATCATAACCAAGACTGCACTACATTTTTCTAAACAATCCACTTCACATTATTAATTATCAAATGCATCAGAAAAAAAGAAAAAATCGCTTTCCTTAGATTTAAGAAGCATATCGCGCGTCGTCAAATGAACTTGTTTGAATTCAGAACCCAAGCTTATTGAAGTATCCTATTTTTTCAAATCATCGTGAATGCTTGAATAATATGTTAATATTTCTGCAGCCGCTCATGAGTTTGACGAGACCAGCCTTTATCTAAAGTTTTAATCATTATTCTTACTTTTCACAATTTCTTGATATTTTCAAATATTGCGACTTCATTGAACACAACATTATATTTAGAACAAAACAAATACAAAGAATAATTATCTCATATTAATTATCCAAGATAAAGGTGGATATCTTTACGATACGGTACTGAATAAGTATAGTAGAACATACTAAATATTGTTTTCTAAATAATGTCCAAAGCATAACTAAAAAAAATAGAATAGAATGAGTAAGAAATAAAATTTTCGAACTCAACTATCATTAAAAAGATGTAAAGATTTGACTATTCTATTAATAATGTTGTTAAGTTTAATAATAATAAAGTAGTTCCCAAACAACTCCATGAAAACGTTAAATAACTTAACCTCAATCCAGATATATGCATTCTATTGCAAAAAACTGTTATTCTAAATACTCATTCGTCAGAAGATTTCTAAAGGTACGATATTCGAAAATCTAATGTAATTTATATTTAAATACAGAGATATTAACCAAGACAATAGTACTCCTAAGCTAAAAAAAGTCACATAGTCTATGTTAAGTTACTGTTTTGTAATGTATTGTAGCATCTCAATATCAGCCACGTACAGTCCGAGCTCATACTCATAGATATAATTTGAGAGAAATTTTTCCCCGGCGTTAGATTGAAGAACTGTATGAAATCTACGCCATAATAATAATAATAACTCACACCTTCACACAACAAATATAGGTCATTAGCAGGCATGAGTTACCATTATGGCTGTGGTTGTGGAGGCATCTTCAACACGATTTCAATTCAAACATTATTTTTGAAATAAAACTGAATAAGGAATGTGATGTGTTATTAAGAATAAACTTAGATGGAATTGTTTACTAAGTTGTTTCTTGTCATGAACTATAAAGTCTTACACTTTCCATTAATATTACTGTAAACGTTAAATGTGCAATAAATTTCTGCAATACTAATTTCTCCATCGGATGCCTTTCTCTAAATAATTACTAAGTATTAAATATTGTGCACAATTTACCGAATTCATTTAAAAATAGCAATTGTTTTATTAAACAGCTTAGGTGGACCTGAAGGAATTTCTCTGTGTGTATTTATTATTTTAATCTCAGTTAATCAAACAAAAACCAATTAATTTAGTAATAATGACATGACAAAAAGAAATATTTATATAAATACCGCAAATGTAAACACTACAAACACGTAATTACGCTACAAGTTCAACAGTTGAAGCAAAATCCACGACCCATGATTATTTGTTTGAACTACATATATCTAGTTTTAGTAAACATCGATTCTTTTTTTTTCTGATTCTACAATTAAGCAAGATCCTAGATAAATAAACAGAAATAACATTCTCGAATAAATTCAATGATACACTTCACTTGATTCCGGTTAAAATAAACGTTTAGTAGGCTGTGACCACATCGACGAAAGAAAATTTATAACAAATTAGATTTATTAACTTCGGTCTCCCTAATTAAATAATTATTACTGTAAATGTTACGAGAGAGTTTACGTTTAACTGTAAACCGCTTAACGACTATTTGAATTGCTTTTTTTATGGAATTTCTTGTTTACAAGAAGAAAAAAGCCTTACTGAAACTTATTATTATTTACACAATCAGAAATAAGCGATAGAACTGGTCTCAATAACCTGTAATACACCGACCTATTGTAGTAAAAATATTTTTTTAAATTTTGTAGTGGACAAGTGGCGATACCGCAGGGGGTCTACCCGAGACCAATTCTGTTTGCATTTTCACAAATTAGTATATTAAAATTACATTTGTTGTATTTCAAAAATTGTTTTATATATGCACAAAAGCGATATTTGTGTAACATCCTCTTTGTATGTACATAATTTACGAGTTCAGATGTTAATGCAATTACGAGGTATGGCAATTAAATAACGAGACTGCGCTCTTTCTATCGCGCAGCCGTATCCGGAGAGGCTGTAATTGGAATGTCATTGACCTTGGTACTTCCCAAGCAACAACCCGTAGTTTCGTCTCTTTGTCTGCTTTAGTTTACTTTCGAGCTTTAATTGTAGAAGACACTGTTACTTGGCAGTGCTGTGATAATGGCTGACATAAAAATCGAGCAGCGAATTAACCTAAAATTCCTTGTCAAATTTAAAAAATCGCCAACTGAATGTTTACATATGTTAAAGGAGGTATTTGGTGATAATGTTATGTCACGTGCGCGAGTTTTTAAATGAAAATAAAAATGAAGCCCTCGAACAAAAATTACGTTAAGAATATTTATTAGACACGAAAAAATCCCGAGATGGAGGGCGGTTTATTTGTTAAATAGAAAACAGAAGTACGACACTGATGATATCATAAAAAAGGGAAGATTGATGATTCACAAGCATGTTTATTAAATGTGCCCTCCTTCCCTACAGTTGGGTAGGCGAAGTGTTTCTTTCGACAAACGAAGATAGAAAATTATAATGTATCACGAGGATATGATAGTACCATTATTTGAAGAGTGGTTTCAGAAAGTATTATCCGAAAGAAGTGTCATTGTCATGGACAATTCTTCATACCATTCACAACAGGTGAAGAAGCTTTCAAATTCGAATAGTACGAATGCTGAAATATCGGAGTTTTTACAGGAGTTTTTACTTTAAAGCAAAGACTTTCGGAAAGAAAAACGTTGTGGATAGTATAGCCATGGCCGCAGGATACACTGTTGCACGTTTACAACCATATTACTGTATGTTTAACCAGATCAAGTTAATTTGGAGTCAATTGAAAGAATATGTTCGCTACACTAACGATTGTACCAAATTTAGGGAAATATAGTTTTAAATCGAATTCAAGAAGCGATTGCCAATGTAATGCCAGCAAAACGGAAAAATAGCATCAGACGTACAGACAGTTGAAATAGAAAATGTATACATGTGTAGAAAATGTCAACATTCATTAGGAATTTATAATTAATTTAAATGAAAGTGATGGAGACAGCACTAACGTTGAGGACGTCGAAAGTGTGTGAAAAAGTTTAATTAGACGTAACACTTTTCTTATAATGGGTGTTTTTTAAGCTGCATGATAACTATCCATATCGATAACTATGGTTTGACAGCTGATAATGTCAAACTGTGTTGACATTTCTGTCCAGTGAAGTTTGGCAAAGTCATCATGAATCGTTTAATGCCAGAACAACTCTTCCAAATTGTGGAAATTTACTTTGAAAAAAATAAATCTGTTCGTCCATTTTACGGTCGACGTAATCGGTCTAGTGAGCAAGCAATTCGTGCAGTAATCGATCGTTCTCGCACTAATTTTACTCTTCTCGATTCAAAACCATCAACAAGACAAAGAAATGTGCGTACCGAAGAGAATATTGCTGCTGTAGCGCGAAGTATTGAAGAAGACGCCGAAATGTCGATTTGTCGTCGTTCTCAACTTGTTGGCCTTTGTCCTTCGACTACGTGGATAATTTTACGCAAAGATCTTGACTTACGTGCCTATAAAATATAGTTCGTGCAAGAAACGCAACGACCATCGTTTGCGTCGCATTTTTGCTGATTGGGCTCATTTCAAACTGGCCGAAGATGAGCATTTTTATAAAAGAATTGTGTTTAGTGATGAAGCTCATTTCTGGTTAAATAGCTACGTCAATAAGCAAAATTCCCGTATTTAGAGCGAAGACAATCCTCAAGCCGTTAATAAATCACCATTACATCCATTAAAATTGACTGTTTGGTGCGGTTTACACGCTGGCGGCATCGAAACGAGGAAGGAGCTGCCGTTACGATGAATGGCGAGCGCTATCGAGCCATGCTGACTGAATTTTTATTTCCAAAAATCAATCTGCTAAACATCGGCGACATTTGGTCACAACAAGATGGCGCAACTAGCTTAACATTGGTTTATTGCAAAATCGATTTGGTGACAACTTTATTTCCAAAAGTGGTTCTGCGATTTAACGCCTCTGGATTACTTGTTATGGGGCTATGTTAAGTCATTGGTTTATGCCGACAAACCAGCAACTCTTGAAGCATTGGAAGACAATATTCAAGCCACCATTGACGCCATACGACCAGATTTATTGGAAAAAGTAGTCAAAAATTGAACTGATCGAATGTACCATGTAACTCGAAGCCGCGGCGGACATATGCCGGAAATGATATTTAAAAAGAAATGCCATGAAATTATCTACCAGATTATAATAAAAAAAATTTCATTCCAACAATATTTCTGTCTTGTATTATCATTTTAAGTTCTCAAGCTCTTAAAAAAACAGTTGATTGAATTTGATGGAGCCTGTGGTTCATTGACTTGATCAATAAGGTTGATATATAACCCCTTTCCACAATTAACTATTTGTAAATTCTGTATACGCATTTCGACAACCAAGTTGTCATCATCAGCAGATAATTTCAAAGTGTCGCACCTGGTAAAACACGGCGAAAAAATTGTACGAAAAATACACTCCGTACGCGATCCGCACCGTCAGTGCACATCTTGGTTTTCAACGGTGCGGATCGCGTACGGAGTGTATTTTTCGTACAATTTTTTCGCCGTGTTTTACCAGGTGCGACACTTTGAAATTATCTGCTGATGATGACAACTTGGTTGTCGAAATGCGTATACAGAATTTACAAATAGTTAATTGTGGAAAGGGGTTATATATCAACCTTATTGATCAAATCTTAAAAAAACATCCGATATGTCATTTCAAATAGTTTATGCCTTGATTAATAATGGATTATTGTTAATATTACCATATTATGTGTAAATGTAGTTACTATAAGTGGGAAAAGCCTTAATTAGAATTGTATCGTCAATATGAATTTGACTATTATGTGTTGTAAAACATAAAAAAATTTATATTTTTGTTGACAAAATAAGATTAAAAATAATAGGTATATTCATAGTTTGCTTCTATTTATAATAATGCATTATAGGTTTTAGAATAATATAAAAAAACCTCGTTTCTTATGTGTATGTACATTTATAAAGGATATATTTTCTTATCGTACTTTTACACCAGAAAATGACATAAAGCTACAAGCTTTCTGTTTAGTCAAATTAAAATATCTTGAAACGAACTACCTATTGTTTCTTATAACATTAAGCAAAAAAGTAAGCGAGAACTTGAGTTAGTATCTGCTTAACCAATGATGTACTTATAGATGGACCTATATTGAACTACGAAAGGTCATGTATGTATGTATATACAAATAGAATCAGGTAGCCTTTTTAATAGATCCATGTAAGCAGTGACTATTAGTGTGCTTTTTTCGGATTATCCTAAACGAGATATGAATGGAAAATGGATAATGTTGTGGGACAAGAAAAATAACACGATATATTTACACATGCACATACATATAAAAAGCCCGTCGATCCGTTGTAAATGATTCAAACAGTGCTCGCCGCAACGAACGCGTTGTCCGCTCAGAGTTTACAATGCGTCACGCTCCTTAAAATAAAAGTTGGCAGCGGTTCAGCGCCGACTGTTAGTTTGTATGGTGGTATCGGGTGCGGCTCCAAAACTAACGGTTCTATGTCTCTTTCTAACACTACTGTGCCATATATACAACTCGGCGAGTTCATTATTGCCTTTGTCGATTATGTTATTATTATTATCGTTATTTTAAAATATTGAGCGTATATTGGCGACGACCACCAAATCTTAGAACGAAGTGGTTTCGTAAGGGACAATTTCGCGTTTAATAAACACGAAGCGTTCAAATATACGGAACGGAAATGGAACTAAACAATGAGAAAAAAACAATTTAAGTAAGACAAAAAACTTTCAAGATGAAGTAAGACCAATGAGGACGAAATTAAATTGTTTTTAATTTTAAATTAGTTTTTCTTATAAGCAAGTTAAAATCTTTATAAAAACTTCAAATTCAAGTTCTAACGCCTGATTCACAAAATTTTCTAATGCAAAATTAATGTAAAATTAAAAGGACTAACAGGAAAGAACTAAAAATATGGTGTCACGAAAGGGCGCATTTTTCAAACCTAGCTACTGATAAAAAGAATAATTTACAACACCTGATGATTGTAATTAATAAAAAATTATAATGAACAACTGACAACTACGCGTTTCGTTCACTCAGAGCTCACAAGTAACCTCGTTTTATCGCCTGTATGTAACTCAACTAGTTCGTTCGTATGAGAATAAATTCTAATGTTAATAATACCTCGTTTATGACGCATTTCGAGTTATTAACTCTCTTCAGGTAAACTATCGTATTATTAACGAATTTATTCTCGATGTGATACAGTAAAGAGTTAAAAAACATTGCCCTTTTTGGTAAGACGAATACGCGTTTCGCTTTTTCGTTCGTTTGGACGAGAGACGTAGGTAATGTTTTTTCACCCAGTACGTGTTAAATTTGAGGCGATAAAACAAAAAAATAAAAAGAATTCTCGCCTTTTTAAATTTGTCGAGTCGAATTTAGCACTTACACGGTGAGTTACCTACAGCTGAGCTTTGAATGAGCAAAAATGGTAGCAGTTAGTATTTGTTGGCTATAATTTTTAATTAATTACGATGGTACATTGATTACTGCTGTTTATTAATATTATTTATACTGACGCTGCTCGCATAGCAATAATGTTCAATTCATTGCGATTTAAAGCAAAAACTTCTCAAGTGGTTTTCATTTCTGTCCTAGCGATGGAAGTATAGTTTTTTCATTTTTTCGTTTAAACATTTGATAATTTTACAAGAAGAAAATTCCAAATTTTCAACTACAAAAAAACATTTCTTTTGCCATCAGCTCGTAACACAATATATTTGCTTTCGCTTGTAAACAATACCAATTTGTAGAATTTCATTTTATTCTTTGAATAATGTTTAAACTTTTTCCGTAATAAATGGTTCCCTTCTTGACTTTCTTTTTTAAAAATCTTAAGATCTTAAAACTTCGTATTGTTTTAAATTTTTAAAAAGTACATCTTATATGTTAATACCGAATCATGTAACATGGCATTTAATTTCTATTATTTTTAAAAATATACCCGCAGCAATTACCCATACTTGTAACTAAATTTTCCGCATATTTCGTAGGTAATGAACATCATACCTTCTTTATATTGTACGATATTTTGGAAATTTTATACACATGTGAAATTTCTGCTTCATAAAAGTCCAAACTTTTTCCAATAGTTAGGCGCCTCAGATCTTCGAAGATCAATTCAATAATGCAATATCATTTACAGCCTTCCATTGCAATTCGTTTCGAGTTTAAAGTACCGATAAACGCACGCAAAGTTAAGAAATCAAGCCTATTTATGCAACTCCATACATAAACCTTCTCAAGATGCTCTATAATGCGCTGAATAATATGTTCTTTGCCCATTAACCGTAAGTTACAGATAATTAGGCCCAGAAAGATGATTTATTTGTAACCACGAAGTCGAACCAATGTCTGTTGGAATTTTTTTATCCACACATCACGCGCGCCTATCGACGTTTATCGGTCGACAACGGTTTAACAATTGTGCTTCGATAAACGATATCGTGTTTGCCTATTCTGCTTCTAATTGTCATTAAACTAATATTTATGTTCTCCTTAGCTAGCTCGGATTGTCCTTGACGAAATATTGTTTGCGGTTTTTTCATAAAGAAGTTAATGATAGCCTTATATTGCCGTGTTGTTGTAGTGCTGCTTTCCCCGCGAACTAGAGTTTCAGTTGGTTGATAAGGCCTTACCCATCATCTGACGAAGTTTTCCGACTTGTGTCTATCTACCATTTGCAATTGTCATTTACAGTGCAAAAGCATTACATACTCATTTCAACAAAAACCGCCTAAGCATATTGGGGGGAAGATAATTTCTACTTACTCTCCCTTCCTCCAATCAATTTTTCCTTCATGAGATGCGGAGCTGTGTTTCTTATTTGTACAAGTCTATACAAATAAGCAGTCGCACAAGATATTCATTTTTCCTATAGCGCTTTACCGACTTTTTTTAATTAGAGAATGTAAGTAGACTTTTATTACTGAGTCTGTAAAAATCCCTGTATAAATTTGTATGTACATTCAAATTCTAAACGGCGATAAATACATGAAATGTAACGAATGAATTTCACTGTTGCATGCCCAACCTTAAAATAACATATGTATATTAAACCATAGAAATAATAATACGCCGGTGTTTATTATAAAATAATGAATCTAATCATCTCAACGTTTCATAAAGGATGATTTTATACTGGATTACTTTAATATCCTATTGTCGTTACAGTTCGTCTAGACAATGTTATTACAATCATTATTTTTTCATTAGTTTCTAAGTGAATAAATAATCGTCGTCTTCCGAGAAGTTTTACTTCAACGTGAGTTATATTTGCTTACTTGTGTATATATACCTAGAGTTCTTTGACATTGTAAAACCGTTTCGTGGCGAATTATTTAACTCGAGGATAGTGTTTATCTGCTCGGAGAAAATTGTAAGTATCTGTGCGACGGGCGAGAGGAATGAAGCGTAACTTTTCACTAGTAGAAATTTGTCGGAAAGAAAAAAAAATTCCGAAACGTCAACCAGGTAATAATTGACGAATGGCGACGTCGTAATTAATTTTGTTGTGTGCCATGTTTATAATAGTAATTTATGATTTATATTGAAGTACAGTTAGAGGAATGTCACTGCGGTAATTATTTATGTATATATTTGTTGCAGTGTCGAGAAATGCATGCACTTCATTATTCTCATAAACGCATTCTAGAAATTTAGAGTGCAGAAAATGCAATAAACGGGTAATTGTTAAAGAATGAGTTCTCGAAGTGTTGTCCACATTAACAGGCAGAAGGCAACAACTTTCAAAAGTGAATTTGAACTTTAATTAACTGTACTCGGTTTTCCAATTACATGGACTACATTTAAAAATTACTCGTTCTGACGACTCATTTAAAAGTCCTTTTTAAATAGGATTATTCGATCATGTGAAAAAGATATACATTACCGTTGATGGAAGTTTGGGCTCTTACTAAGATTGTATAAAAAAACAAAATACAAAGTAGTGCATTTGTTAAATTATCATAATATTAATAAGCAACACTGTACGATAAATGCAAAATAAGAATTCAGATCCATACTATCTTCTTCTGGGCTTCCAGGCTGAAGAATTCAGGTCCAGAAAAATATATTCCAAGAAAACTTTATTGTGAAATTTCTATTGCGACCGGAATACCATATTACGTGCATCCCAATGGGAAGAGGGGTGTAGCATAAAATTCTAAATTTGTACTAAAATATACTGTAAGTATGGTTCAGTCCATGTTCGTCAGTTTAAGGTATATTATAGTCTGTATCACGAACAGACAGACTAATAAACATGCGTGATCAGCACGTGATCGTTTTCTGATTGGTTAAACAAATATAAACATTGCGAAGCTGAAGCCTTGTCTACACTCAAGCGCTACATGTGTCGTAGGTGAGTTCGTTTTCAACAAGTTTGACTTTATATTTTCTGTCATTCTTTATTTGATTATTACTAGTGTTTATATTTTGTAATTGTCTTTCTCAAGACATTGAAAAGTATAGAACAGTGTTGGTAAGAAGTAAAACAAAACATTTAAATTTCGTAGAAGCATAATTCCTTGCATTTGTTACCTATGATCGTAAGGATGGCGGAGTCATCATTAAGAAAGCGGAAGGGAAGCTACTTTAGCATTACTGATAGGCTTTCCGTATTGAAACAGCTGGTAACATTATTATAGAATTTAATAATATGCTTATATTTACTTAAAAATGTTTATTTTTACAGGAATATCAAGGAACTAATGTATATAATATTCTACAAGAACACACTAAACACGAATTTCAAGAGTCAAAATCTTATAAAAGAAAAAGATATGTATATAAAAGAAAGAGAGATATTAGATCGTGTAGACGATAACACGAAAGCATTGATAAGACGTACAGTCAGTCCATTCACGTTTCTTTAAAAATGAAATTCCTACATTAAATAAAACGTTGAAGCAGCAATGACATACTGAAGTTTTCAAGGCAGACATTATATAGGCTCTTATTATATAAAGAGATAAATTTTCGATAAGATATTTAATACATTCCTGTGCGCAATTTTTGCTACTCAAAGAAGAAAGGTGAAATAAAAGATGAAATAAGTATATGGAAAAGACAATATTATACAGCAATTTAGAACGGAAAGTAGAAAATTTTATTTTTTCGATGAAATATGGATAAATGAAGGCCATGCAACATCGAAAGCATCGGTGAAAAAGATTAAAAGTGCACGGATAGCTTTCAAGAATCTCTCAACAGGTATGAAAAATCCTAGTGGAAAAGAAAAGCGGTTGATATTATTATATATTGATTGTGAAGATGGTTTACTTGAGAATGGACTGCTCTTATTTCCATCTAATGAAATAGGTGATTACCATGAAGAAGTGAATGCAGAATTGTTTGAACTTTGTTTTGGGAATTATATGTCATCGTTATGGACAATGTTTCCTACCATTCTAGAAAATTAGAAAAAATAGTATTAGATTTTAATCTAATATGCTAAAGGTGGAATTGTTGGATTTAATAGATCATAAATCGAAATATGACAAGTACGTAAAAGACCAGCTTGTTAAATCCAAAAACAAAACAGTTTTAAGACTTCTATATCACTGTAAACTCAATCCTACAGAGCTAATTTGGGCCCAAGTAAAAGGAGAAATAGATGTACATAATACCACATTTAAATTGAACGATGTTCAAAATTTACTTCGTGCTGCCGTTCATAATGTTACTATCCAAATTTGGATAAGGCAATTGATCATGTTAAAAGTATTGAAACAAAAATCTAGGATATGGACGGAATAAGAGAAAACAGAAGAATTTGTCATAAATATAGAGTTTAGTACCACCGACAACTTTTCTAATAAATAGACATTTATTTATTTATATTTTACATTATGATGGTATACTAATATATGTTAGTACACTTAGTTTTGGAATGAAAATTGTAAATGTAAATGTATTTATTTTGAAATAAAAGATATTACAATTGTTTTAAACTTTAAAAATATAATTCAACTAAAAAGAAACAACAAACAAAATAAACTAGATAAACTGTCACTATTATTGTTATTATAACAACCTTTTTTAAGGTTACTTTTTTTTGATTAGAGGTAAATAAATAATACAATAATGGTGCCCTCTTTCTTGATAATACTTTCAATTGTTTCCAGTATGTATTTTTATTTACTTTTGTTTTTCACGCCTCTTGTTTTTCATTTACTTTTCTTTTTTTAAGCTAGTCAGCGTGCCTCAGTTTCTCTTCTTTTTTAATTCTTACTGCGAAAATTAAAACATTATAGGTCTTATTGTTCGTCGCCAGAACAATCATCCGCAAATTCCAACCGATTAGTTAATGTTCTTTGAGGATTGCAGTATCCCCATATTGTCTTGACTTTTATTGTATTCTTTTACGTTCCATAAACATAGTAAAAGGTTTTGACTCGAGAAAGAAAGATATTTAGAAGATTTTAAATAAACCTAGTGTTAAAAAGAGGAAATAATAACGTATCTAATAGGACTACATTAATGAACAAAGAGCTAGTATGTATATAGAAATCGTCAATTACAATCTCATTCAACATAGCGATAGAGAGTGTAATAAAAAAAGTATGTCACACTATTGCTTCTGATTTATATTAAAAATCATTTTTATTCATATCCAAACTCTTTACAAAACCAATAAAACCCAATACATTAAAACAAAAAAATATTGTTTTCTTTAAAATAACATCCAATATAACGAATCTGTTTATATCATGTAAGTATCATTTCATGAATTATTTATATCGAAACGTTCTAAACACTGTACTTCAGTTTATGAACGTTACTTGCATAGAAATGCTTTTAATTTGTAGTCTACTGACAGACATAAACGATCATCTCTTCCAACAACTTACTTATGTTATTAAACTAGTGACTATTTATAATTTTCTTGGCATAATCGGATAGTAATTCTAAAGAAATGTACAGCAAATGTCGATACATGTTCAGGTTATTTAAAAGTATAGTTCAAAATTTAATATTAAATTAGTGATTGTGGGTAGTTTACGGGATAATTTGTTATTATTTTAAATAATACCAAAATTATTTTCCGAAAATATGAATTCTATTTTTTGAAATTAGAAATATTAAATAAGAATTGTTCTTTATTCAATGTACATATTTCGCAAAACTTTATATCTGTTAAATATTGTAAAACAGAATGCAAATAATAATGGTAATAATCTCCAAAGAGTAAATAATATTTTAGCAGAAAACCGCATGAGCTGTCCATTTCAAATATTCATCCAAAATCGGAAGAATTTTGCTAATAAATGCAAAGTAATTACATTGGTTCTGGATTATCAAATTGGCGAAATTTCTTAAAAAAAAACACAGTCTCCACAAATCATTCAGAATTAATAGTACTTAAAATATATTAAAACCAAGGATAAAATCCATAAGAGCGGAAAGTCAGGAGCCTATAGTTTAATCCGTGGCACATGCCCAAGTGTTTATGTAGGACGAACAGGATATATTAGAACACAGTAACTCATACATAAATAAAAAACTTCCTTCCCTGATTATTCCGCTAATAATAGCCTTATATGAAATTACCAATATAAAATAATGCATATAGAAAACAAAAGACGTTAACTATATTTCTTAAAATTTTTAAAAATTAATAAACTTAAAAAATCAAACAAGTTAATCAATAAACAAGAGGCCAACAATTCACTTTTACTTAATTTGCGTTGTAAAAAAGATTAATAGCACAAAAGAACTTCACTATTTTAACTTGCTATCATTTAGGTCATGAGTTTATTATATATTGTATAAAAATATGATATAATTAAAGATTTAGAAGGTCAGAGTTGAGTTTTTTCAAATATCTGAAGAAGTCACTGTGTGACATAAACAACAGTGTGTGTTTGGTTTTCGACGGTGTAAGTCTAGTACGGACTTTGTCCCTGTGCGGGTTTTGCCGTGACTTCAGCTCGACACTGTGATTAATTATCTCGTGAGAATAACATCTTGGTTGTCGAAATACGTATACAGAATACGATAATTATTGTGGAAAGGGGTTATATTAACCTTAATTGATTAAATTTACCATAAACAATTGTTATTATATGGTATAATTTAAAAAAATAAAATAAATGAAAATTTCAACAATCTGTTTATTTACTATAAAGACCGAATCAAGTCAATATGAGTTAAGGAACACTACTGAGGCATTAGATTACGTTATTTTGACCATATTGTCGAGTACTTTTACCCTCTAGAAGGTGATTATGAAATTATTTTTTCAAAAATATTATGTTAACAATGAATTGGCAGTACTTAATATAAAAACTGTCATTTCGTGTATTATGTTAATAAGTTTGTATTATTGAAAACTACTTTTAAAAGGTTGAATACTAGTTGAATAGGCAGATCGCAGATAACAATAATCCAGGACGGAATAGTGTATGGAGGCAAGATAAATAAAACTTTCGTTCGATAATTTTTTAGAAAAAAGAAGTCTGATAAAAACAATGCTAACGTTAATTGAAAATACTTCAAACACGTTAACCATAGAATAACATTGTAGAAAACTCTTGCTCTCTGTTAAATGTCGAGAAAAGTGTCTTTCTTAAGCACAGAGGAATATCGAACTAGATTGACCCTATATTGTCTTCACAAGAATTGCTTCAACAGTTAAGTACCGAGGGAAAAAGCGTTTATTAAGGTGCATGTTTAGGATTGTTTTAGCTTTCTAGGTTTAGATTCATTTCATGTTTGCATCAACAATTTATAAATCAAACAAACAAATCTTGCGAAAAACCTCTTTTACCGTTGATACTCAAATATGTACATATATCGGATGGTATCATACCCAACTGAATACAACAAGAAAGACCACAAATACAACATTATGATAATGGATTGATCTTAATCGTCTGAGTGAAATACAATGAAAGGTATTGAAAGATATGTAGAGGATAATGAAGCGAAAACTATGAATCATATGACACAGGTGAGATGCAGAAATCGCTACTGCAAAGTTACGGTGAAAATTTTGAAACATGCAAGCATCAACATGTTATTGATAAAAATGTGACTATATACCTTATTGGTTGTAGCGTATTAGTTATAAATTACATCAAGCCAAATCTCAATTTTCAATAAATTCTTATTTTATTTTTGTCAATCACCACTATTTTTTGGTAAGAAAAACCTCTTTTTCACTAAAAATGTTTCGTAAATTTACTTACAGACAATCGAAATCGACAAAAGGAAAGAAAACTGAAAGAACGACAAAAATGTTTTATGTATTATTTATGTTGATATCATTGAATTTTATACTGCACACAATAATCCAATGCCATTGAATAATTAAACAGTTAGAGAATTTAACGGCCCTGGAGAATCTAAATTATGAATGAAATATCGCACTCTAGTAGACAAGACAGAAATTTATATACAAATTCGTTGTATTAATAGATACGGGTATGTTGGTGTACACAAACGCATGCATAAACGCTTGCGAATACATCTAATGAATTTATGATAAAGTCTTGTAAAATGAGCTAAATGGATGGTAATGAATGTAGTCATATGTAGAAACATTTAAATACATACAGTGGCCAGAGGAATAAATCCTTTACGATTTATTTGTATTAAATATTGCTTACATATCTCATTTTCTACATTAGCTATACGATATGTAGCTATGTTAGATTGCATAGTGCCCGTAAGCAAAGTAGTTAAAACTATAATCGAGCGCCTTAACTTTTATCATAGGCATAAAATAATAGAGAAATTTTTAGCTAAATTAATTAACTTAACTATTATAAATCTTCTATGGGACGCGGTTCGAAACTAAAAGTTATATAAAAAGCAATTAGCAATGCCAATTGGTCGCGCATGCATTGTAGCGTTAACTATCCTGTCAGGAATGTAATTTGCATATTACCTAAATAGATTATTTATCTGGGTTCGCAAGACAATGTGTTAAAATGAGTACGGTAATAACAAATCGTGCATGTTGTAAAATTCGACCAGCGATTAAATTTATAAACACAAGAAGGCACAATGCTGTTAACAGGAAATGCTGAGCTCAGATGCGAAAAAAACAAGAAAAATAATAAACATAGAATGCGTTAGAACTGTCGTACTACAAAGCCCTCATCATTCAGCTCGTAAACAGACAACAGTTTTGAACAACAATAACATTACGAATTTAGATTTTGCACAGAAACTGAACTTTCACGTCTAAATAATTCAAGTTATTCCGATTTGACAACTTGTGCGAATTTTTAGCTAAAAATGCAATAGAACGAACAATTAGGCACAGTCATAGTTCATGCTTTGCTTTTGTCAAAAGAGACTCATTTTATTTATATATTGGTTGGCCACGTAGTGTCACTGAACTGAAGCAAGAAGTCTAAAATCACTAAGATTACAGTTGGTTTGTTAAATCTAGCAATAGAGAGTTTTTGATCAAGTCTTTAAGAAAGTGTAGATAGAAAACAAAGATACATACATACATAATATATTTATATTACAATATAGTTTATATCAGAAATATTTTCTGATCACGTGATCACTGTCGTATGACGCAAGATGTCGCCAGAAGTGAGGATGTTAAATTAAATACTATATTTATACAGCTGTTAGATGCGATAAAGTACTATATATGTACCTAACCTGTAACCCTGTAAGGAACAAATGAAAAAGCTGCCTGCGTAAGTTACCTAAGTGTAAACTTACAAGGATGATGAACTAAATACGATAAATTAGCTGCTAGAACAATAACAAATAACAGCGGTAAAATTCGACGAACATAACAATATCGGAACCGTAGAAAAGACAAATTTAATAAGTCAAAATACTATTTTTATTTTATTTGTATTATACGTGCCACATGTATGCATAATACACATGCTCTGTATATGTCTGTTTCTATTTTTCACGATTTTTTGACAAGACGTAGCGCGTAACTCTATTAAAAAAACGTTTGCGCCTTTTCTTTCTTCAACACATGTGATTACCGATGAATTAGATAAATGCCGGTATATGTTCGTAATTTGCAGCGTTATTGGTACACCGGCAAACTTTCGTGGATTAAACTTTACAAATTATTGAATAATTGCGTTTTGAAAATTTCCCACTTCACCGGTGCAGTTTACTTAGATTTAGAGTTGTAAATTCAATTTGATACCTTCTAAACCGAAAATAAACCACAAATTATACGTAAAATTACAAACACAATTATAGTATACATGAAGTGTGATTAAAAAAGCTCGAATCAAAGCAAATAGTTGTTACGTAAACACTATTAAAATACTTTAACAAAAACATACAACGCTCATTTCTCCGTTGCCTAATAGTAAAAAAAATGATTTCCGAATATTTTTTTAATACCTCTAGATGATTCTGTAAATATTTAAAGTTTACAAAGTTAACCAATCGATCCAAACTGAATGATATCCCTAAACAAACAATTAGAATATTCACATGTAAATTTGTTTGTATAGTCAACCTGTCCCTTTGAAAATCTCGAGCGATTTCTAAATCATCATTTAAGATTACATTGAATACACCTTATTGAATATATTTACAATTTTCAGGGATTATTAGATATAAATTGATTCGTGATGCGCGTGATCTTTTATTTACAAACTGCTAAAAAATATCGTAAGAGCAAAGTAAACATATGACTGTTCACATACATTGGCGATATTTTCCAATTTATATTTCGTAAATTGTTTCTAAGAATATATATATCTATAATTTAAACAATAAAAATTAATTTGATTCGCATTATTAACGACTTTAAAATCAAATAAAATATTATCAAAGACTTCACAACTTCGCAATAAATATTACTAATTGTTCTGCATATCTGCTAAACCAACCAAAAATTTTATATAACATGATTTCAATTTTCGTTTCTAAACATATTTTTTTTCATTATAACATCTAATACATTTATATGTCACTAACAATAGCTTCTAATACAACATGTACAATTTCAATTTTATTATATACGAACGACAGACATTAAAACTATATTTACTGAACCTAGCTTATCCAGCATTAGATTTCTATTTCCATTGTTATACCTTCCAAATGTTGATCAGATGCAGTTAGTAACGACCTAATTCGTCCTTCCAAAAGAATCAGATAGATATGATGCAAAAACAAACATGCAACTAGGGCTACAGTTCTAGATTTCAACAAGAAAAAAATTCTTTCAAAATTCCCTTTGAAAGAGTGATTAAAAATCTTATAATGATATTATTACTGCTATATCAATAGGTTGATTAAAAATACTAAGGCGACTTTTGTTGGTGGTTACCTGAATAATCAAAAATGTAAAAAGAAAACCTTAACATACACTAGTGTGTATGTAGAATGTCGATTGTATGTTAGATCTTCATGTACAGTGTTTCGTGACTTATTATATGTAGCTACGCCTTCATGTGTGATACTATGCTCAATGATAATAACAATTTAGTCGTCGAAATACATATCCACAATACAAAAATTAAGGTGGAAAGGGTTTTCTACCTCTCTGTTTAAAAATACTAGTTCTTCGTCATTATTTCAATACGGTTCTTTTGGGGAATAATAAGACACTAAGTGTGACCAACAGTAGGCAATTTGATGATGATACAAACATAAAAACATTTATTATTTAGCTGTATTTGATGAGTACCCTGAACCAAGACCACGAAAACTTTCTAACAGCGGTAGGGAAAACGCAAATGCATTGTTTCAAGTGATATGCCCACGTGAAATGAAATTTCTTCTCAGAAAGCGGCCGAAATCAATCCGAAACCTAAAAAATGATTTAAAGTAGAAATTGAAGATTCGAACTCCTATTTTTTCTTATGATTCATGTTTAGATGAAATTCTAACTCAGAGAAGAGTCTGCCAAATCAGATAGGAAACCAACAGAGGGGGGATTTTGTAGTTGTGCAATTTCTCACAAAGCGTAGATAAATTTCTTATATAGACAAATTAGTAAGCAATAAAGATGATAATGAATTTGCTATAAGCTGTTTATGAATGCCAGAAGAATAACAAACGTTTAAGTATCCAGAGATTCCTGAAATAAAAGCTGTGGTATTAAAGGATATAAAAATTATATTATCACAGTCAACATCTTATGGCCAAACAAAGAGACAAGAGTTATTTTAAATTTGACGCACATTTTTAATCTTTAACTATTAAAACAAACTAGATCTTTCCATATTTGTTAAGTAATATTCTTGTTTTATATTAATTATTTTTTGTAATGTTTTTATTATGTTTTTACTGACAATAGTTACGTAATGTTTATTTTTATTGTGGTAACAGATACGGTACGTAACAGAAACATTGTTAGTACATCACAGTACCTAATTGTGTCAATTTAAAATATAGTTTTTTGATTATTATATAACTGATGAGAACAGTGACAATTATTATGGGTTTTGTTCCTGTCTCACTGTACCTCGGTGGGTGTCTCAATGTATCCCATGTGTAGAGACAGTAACACACTGGTAGATACGGTAAATACATTTTTTAAGGAATTAAGTTCTCCTGCGGACATTTTGAAGATGAATGTTGTTCTACAAAATGCCTACTGTACAAAAGGTACTTATTACAAAATTTTACACATAAACATGATTTAAAGTAAATTGAGTGTGCTCCTAGTACCCTTACGTGTTACCGTTCAGAATCCAGAGTGCCCAAGTCTGACCTAATGTGAATCTAGAAGTATGAATATGATTTATATGTTAGAAGAGCGAATGTTATGAATATGATTCTTAACTCTTACTTCTGACATTTCAACTATTGTATTCTCTCTTACATACTACCTTGGGGTATTTACGTGCTGTGTTTTATCAGATACCATTCTTAATTTGATCGTATACTTGAGCGAATACAATAAAAACACTGAAAATGGTGAGTTGTTCCAAACAAAAAGTTCTTAAGCTGTCTGATCCTCAGACTTGGATAAACCTAAAAGCGATTGGTTGTTATATTTGAAAAAGGAACTCGATCATAACCTTAATTGTACAATTTGCACAAACTCTAAACAAGACAATCGAATATCCAAAAATTAAAAACTAGGATGAGTCATTCAAATGAGTAGACAGACTCCCAAAACAAACGGTGAAATAAAAAATGGACGGATGTAATGTCAGATATCTCAAAAATTATGATAAAATATGCGAAGAATCTAATGGATTTTTGTTATTGCAAAAAAATAAAAATGGAAGCAAATGGAAACATAACCAAAGCGAGTTGCAATTCCATATTTGAAGGAAGGAAGAAGCAACTTCTTAAAATTGCAGATCGTAAATTCTGAGCAATAACTATCTCAAAAATTCCTCGTTATTACATTTAACTTCAATACTAATTTTAAACTTATTTCTTGAAGGCGGATGCTATTTTTATGCAAAATTTATAATTTTTGATTAACACAGTAAAACAGTCACTAAAAGGAACTCTAACAAACAAATTAACAGATAAGCTAACAGTATTCATGTCTGTCAAAATTGAAATACTTTTCATACGAAATACCTTTGTATTAAGACATTTGATCCTGCAAATTCTCTTTTAAAGAACGTCCAAGTTTATGTAGAAAAATAGTTTAACAAAAGTGGTCAATAATTATGTTTATTTCTTAAAAATAGTATTTTTTCGTAATTAAGTCTGTTGTAAAGTACAAATTTCCTTAAAATACCATTAAAGAAACATTGTCTCGTTTTAAAACTAAAAGAAACACATTTTAATGAATGCGGAAATTATAATTACAACAAGAATTATTATGTATTTACATTAATAAGGATGACGGGGCAATTAGGCGGACGGAACACTTCCGAAAGATTAAGTATTGTCCAACGCAATTGTAATGATACAGTTCTAATCCTTGTATCTTAACACACTATAGAAACTCATTAAAAGAAACAATACTTAATACAAATTTCAAAAAGCTATCATCTGGCGAAGATTAAAACCAAGACTATATATCGTTTTGTCATCGACAAGATTGAGACTTCGAAATGCAACAAATATAAACATGAACGTAGCGACCGCTAAACGAAGAGTTAGCCGTCCGACGGAACACGCTTACAGAACAATGAGGGGCGGTGATACGTGTAGGCGTATTGAGTGGGCGGCGCAGTACATCGGGGGCGAAAAACCGTTGACGAAGGGCCAACAAACACATGGTTGAAGTGGAGCCACCCTTTTTTCACATCTTGTATTTGTATTTCGTAGAACGTAGAGAATTGAAATGCGTTATTAATCACAATAAATACCATTTATTCGAAATATTTTAGAAAAGGACTATATAAATGAAGTATACCAGGTGTACTAGAAAGTCATTACCGGTTTTTTCGTAAAGAAAACCACATAAGTTTCAAGAAAATGGAAAAATTTATTTATTCAAAGTGTTGGCCATTCGATTGTACACATTTTGCTCATCTTTCAGGCAATTTATGGATACCATCCCAAAAAAATGTTTGTTCTTTGAGCAAAACCATTCACGAGCCATTTTCTAACTTTTTCGAAATTGCCGAAGTGCTACTCTGCAAGCGCGTGTCCCATTGATGCAAAAAGGTGATAGTCGGATGAGGCAAGGCCTGTAGAGTACAGCGGGTGCGATATTAAGTCCCATCCAAGTGCTTTCAACGCTTCCTTGATCGGTTTTGCTATATGAAACGGCGCGTTATCGTGCTGTAAAATCAGTTTACCGTATCTTTGGGCCCATTCTGGGCGTTTATCTATCAATGCATGGTTAAAATTGATAATTTGTTGTCGGTAGCGGTCAGTATTAACTGTTTCACCAGGTTTCAACAGTTCGTAATACACCATGCCACTCTGGTATCACCAAACAGCATTGTCTTGCGACCAAAACTATTTGGCCTTGGAGTCGATGGGTCGGCTTCGCCAGGTGATACCCATGATTTTTTGCGCTTAGGGTTTTCGAAATAAATCCATCACAGACGATTTTTTGATTTTTCATTTGCCTGTCATTCAATTGATGTGGCATTCATTTTCCCATATTTTGAATTTTTACTATTGCTCGTAATTGGTTGCTAATCGTTTCTTGAGCCACATCTAAAGCTTCTGCCAATTATTTTTGAGTTTGGGCTGGGTCCAATAACTCCTGCAGTTTCGCATCTTCAAACTTTTTCGGTCTACCAGAACATTTTTGTTTTGCACATCGAAATCACCACCCAATCAGCGTTGTTAACTTCCCGATTTTTTCGGCTGCCCCTTATACATTACAATACAAACGCAAATCTACTTCTTTCGCTAAAGTACAGTTAAAGTATTATTTGTCAACACAGTTTTAGTGTAATAAACAACACAAAGTAATAAAATCTTTCTTAACTTGTTAAAAAAATTAACTAATTATAACTTAATTTTAACACATACTTATATACATATTGTTTTATTTATAAAACAATTTTTAGTGCACACAATTTCTAAACACAGTACGTGACTTTCAAAGTCGAGTCATTTATTTCTTATCAGTAAGTAAACATATTAAAAAAGATTCACTTCTAGGTAATTTCATTATTTTTGAATGTAGCATTTTTAACACTATAATAAACTATATTCAGGAGACCAAATGGTTGTTTATTGGTGCGTCATCGTGTCATAATTATCTTAAAATGCATTATATCGCACTTTCACTTATTCCCCTTCCTCTTCTACTGTAGGTATAGAGGTAAAATGCATTACACACTAGAGTAAAATAATTAACGTACAGTGTACTTACTACTTACTAATATTAATAGATACCTTTTTGAACATAAATATACATACGTACAGTATTTATATATATTTAGCGGTTTATTACACAATTTAGCAAAGATATAATTCTTAAATAGGTAATAACACCTAGAATCTGGAAAAAATGCCATGTACGTTTACTATTGAGTAATTGTAAAGTATCTATATTCCTCAAATTAGACTGACTCCACCATTTTTTGTAGAAGAACGTACAAGAGTCAAATGTAAAACAATTACATCTACATGGAACATAGAAGTTAACTCACATTACGCTACAAATTGTTATTGTAATTGTAAATGTCTATGCAACTAAAATTCAAAATTCAAAAGTAATTA
Source organism: Dermolepida albohirtum (assembly GCA_031893035.1). Classification (NCBI taxonomy): domain Eukaryota; kingdom Metazoa; phylum Arthropoda; class Insecta; order Coleoptera; family Scarabaeidae; genus Dermolepida; species Dermolepida albohirtum. The sequence continues at coordinate 67,331 of JAVIWB010000027.1, read as the reverse complement.
TTTATTCAATCATGTTTGACTTTCGGGTTGCACGGATAGAGAAGTATAGACACACACTCTTTTATTTATCTGTTAAAGCAATCATGGGTGTACAGTGATATTTAGATAACGATCAACGAAAAAATGTGAAAACTATACTTTCATTTCTCGAGCAAAAAAGAAAACTATCCAATAAGTGGAAGTACAGTGAAAAGCAATATATCATTTTTAAAATTAATAGAACGACAATGCGAGCAATAATAGTGCATGTAAACGGTTCTTAAAAGCTATATCGTAATTAAAGAAAAATTACAATCAACAAAGCATTGACTACAACGCGTTTCGTTCATTAAGAACTCGTCAGACATCTGACACGGTACTTCCACTTATTGTATAGTTTTCTTTTCTGTTCCAGAGATGGAAGTATAGTTTTCTCATTTCTTCTTAAGCAAAGAACTCAAATTATAATGAGCCTAAATTTTAGTGCGATACTGTTATGACTTGAGGAGTTTTCAGAATAATAAAGACCTACTTGGATAGCAAATGCTGTTGGAAGAATGAATACTTTAAGGTAATTTTGATGGAGCCTGTGGGTGATTAACTTAATCCCTGAAGGTTGATATATAACCCCTTTCCACATTAATTTTCGTATTCTCTATACGTATTTCGACAACTATGTTGTCATCATCAGCAGATAATTAAACAGTGTCGCACCTGCAAAACTAGGGCAAAATACCTGTACGAAAAATGCACAAACTAGTGCGTTTTGTGTGTGCGTTTTGCCTTGCAGCGGTACGATTCGTGTGCGAAATTTGTTTTCGTACAAGTATTTTGCCGTAGTTTTCCAGGTGCGACACTGTTTAATTATTTGCTGGTGATGACAACTTAGTTGTCGAAATACGTACACAGAATACGAAAATTAATGTGGAAAGGAGTTATATACCAACCTTCAGTGATTAAATGAATACTTTAGCAAAATAACTCAAAAAAGATTAACAGGTTTCGACAAAAAAAATAACAAACAATTACAATGGCCGGTTCATATACCCGACGTCAACCCCATAAAAAAAACTATGGCAAATATTGTCAAGAAAAGTATTTACTAGTAATAAACAATAGATCACCGTCAATGAACCTAGTACCTGAAGGGCTTCCTGTTTCAACATTGGGAGATGTTACAATATTAACAAACGCATTTTCGAAATAATTGTAAGTAAAAACTAATATACTTTACCAAGTTAAAACATAATTACAAATATCTTGTTTATTTATTATCGATCTAGTTGTGAATCGATAAAAATTTCACTAGTGTATTACAATTTGTTTTCAAAATATATCTCGATAGGAATCTGTAACAGTAAGTTGTTAATATAGAAGGTTGAGTACAATATTTACGATTTATTTTGTGGACTAGAATCTTTTAATCTGCCTAAATTATTAGAAGTGTTTAGTCGTTTCCAAATTAGAATACCGAAAACTGACAAACACAAACGTGAAATAAATCAGAAAAGATTGTAATCAGAAATATATTAATCGAACTACACATACATATATACCTAAGTAATAATCTCCGAATAAAAGCATTACTGCTAAAAACATTATAAATATGTCATTTGTCTTCCATGAACAATTTACCGTGTTACATTCTAAATGAAAATGAAATGAGTTCTTAACTTTTGTTGGAGTTAAGAACGGTTACTCTTTATCTAAATCTACTTATTTAGATAAAGAGTGTTTATGAAAAAAAAATACAAATTAGGTTACATTAAAAAGGTGAAAAATGAAAGTATTTTCTTTTGATTCAATAGATGCATTAGGATTCCTATTAATTAATTTGTTAAGGTACTTATTGCTTATAAATTGTCCAAACGTTTCTGATTACAAAATTTGCTTTCTTATTATTCGTTTAATAATTTTTCAGATGCAATATTCAACTTTAATATTCCTGTAATTTTACATTTGAAAATATCGTTTTCGAACAACGCACAAATTCCTACTCGCGTTTAAATACCCAATTGTTTTCGTCCTACAATTTGTTCAATTTTAGCACATTATCGTAAATATTTAATGTTATGGAATATTTGTAAATTCACGACTCATAAGTATTTTCCAATATTTGCTGTATTTATTAACTGAAAATACATTTCTTAATTGTGTGCTTGAACTTTTTGTCACTGTACAAAAAAGCGCTAAACTTTTCGACGATAGTGTATATTCCACGCTCTTCATTCTATTATTATTCAATTTATTTTCCACTTAAATATAAGAAGAATCAATTTGATTACAACTTTTCCAATTACATATTGAAACTATTAATATATTTTATTTTAATACTAAAGATAATCTAACGTCATATTTAAGTTTCCATTTAATTTATTATCTCAAGTGGTTATTTTCAAGTGAAAGAAACCAAGCAAGCAAATAGATAAAAAGGAAACAATATAGATAAGAAGAGAATTGACAATAATTTGATAACAGCATCATCACATCATCAGTGGAACATATTTTTTTTTTTGGATGCTGACTAATTAACCAGTTCGTTATCAAACTTGATAAGATTACGATTTGGCGAAGCGAAAAATTAATCAGAAGTGAGTCGAACGAGAGTGCTATGTGCGTATAATATGTGCGAACGAGTTTGAATTATCGGTCTTTGACCGAGACACGGGCGAGAGTACCGCATGGTATAATCTCTAAAATTGTACACGGCTTATTGTACACCAACAATTACTTTGATCTTCCTGTAAAATTAACCTTGGCGTATAGAATTTTTATTTCTCGGCCTCTTATATACAAATTAAGCAAATAATGCTTCTGTAAACTATTGCAAATGGTAAGAATGATATTAACTTGTGATAATTTTAATTCGTCACAGAATAGCAGCGACTATTTCCATTCTAGATCAGTTCCACAGGACTTAATTCTAAATTTATAAAGGTTTTATTTTATACATACGTAGACTAATTGAATAAATTTACATAATGTAAAAGTAATATCGCATTTACTTTTTATGACAGGCTGTTATGCATTCTGACAAACAAATAGTGCGAATTATTTGAAAAGCTCACGTAAAATGCCTGAAAACATTTTTTTATCTGTAAATTTATACGGATGAATCTACATTTCACATAGAGTTTTGAAGAGACCAATTAACCAGTGGCAACTGGTGGCTTCGTTAATATCGAGCAGAAGGTTTGCCTCGAATTTTCTGAATTAGTTTTATCGAAAACATTATGAGTGATACAAAACATTCCAAACAGGCCTTAGGTTTAACTAATGTCTTCAATTTATGAAAATATCAAATGAAGGAAACAGTACTGGAAATTAGTGATCTAAGCTTGAGAGATAGCTCAGGATCTCACAAATACATTAGCACCATTCTAATTGATGTTTTGGGCATGAAACGTGTAATTGGACGGCATGTTCCAAAGGAGTTTTCTTCAAAAACAACATCAAAAACAGGTAACAGGAGATATTCTTGAACAAACCGATTAAGACCCTAGGTTCGTGAAACGAAAGAAATGAGAGGAAGTGAATTTATGAGTCTGTCATGTAAGTCTGCCAACTAACACGTCGAAGTCCGTTAAAAAAAATGCTAAATTCAAATTTGCAATAAGAAGTTATTTGTCATGTTTAAGCAATAATTTATTATATACTTATTCCTGTCTAGCATTTTTTGACAGGTGTTTCCTCAAAATGACGCAAATTCAGTATTCTGAAAGACATGCAGATTTTTTTAAAATATTTATTTAAACTAATTTCATTTAAGGCTGCACTAATGTATAGCTCACTAAACTATCATTTGGTGAAACGGGTTCGATCCCTGCGACAATCCCCTATAAAGATTGTGCATTTTCAGCTCCAGCTCAACCCAGGTTGGCATAAATAAATATCTGGCACTAATTGTTGAGTATCAATAGATAATTTGTAGCGAAAGCTAAGCAATTGAACCAAAATAAAAAAGTGGTGTCAAATTTGACCTCCTAATAAGTAGAGACTAGAACCGTGTATTTAAATGGTGGAATAGTTCAAACTTTTGGTTAAATTTATAAAGAAAATGGTAGAAAACTATATAAAAATATAATATATACGAACATATATTAAAATACATTAAGCTTCCTCTAAGTTGTCGAGAGCAGAACCGTTAAAAAAAGGAAAAGATTCAAAAGATAACACTGGGTTATACAATTGATTATAGCAAGCGTAGTTCACTATTAGTCAGAAATGTTTACATAGTTCGCTCTTAGTGCTAATCGGACGAGGAAATGTAAATATGAACACATGTTCAAAAGATAAGAAATACTGCAGATTTCTCTGCAGGTGTGAGAGTGGAAGTTTACATATTTGATTTTTCTCATATATAATCATTACCAGAAAAGGGCTTACGGTCTAAATCGCAATTGTTACTGTATATTTTTAGGTCGAGTTGTAACCATATCAAACTAGAAAGAGAGCTCTGCTTCGTTTAAAAAAAACGAACAATGGCGTGCATAGTGTGCATAGTGTGCAATGCAAATAGCACACAACTTTGTTTACATTTTCGACCTGATAACAAAAACTTTCAAACATTTGCATTCTCTCTTTTGCCGTATGGACAACTTTCACATTGTATCTTGGGTACTGTTTTCTATGGAATATTTAATTTTGTTAAAGTAATTTTAATTCCGAGGTGTAATATTTTAAGTAAAAATGTCAGCGATATACCTTTTGATTTTTTAGTTAATGCTAGCTTAGAATGCTTGATAATGATTACGATGAATTTATTGAATTTATATTAGTAATACATAGTCAAAATCCTGCTTGTGGGTTTCCGGGCTGGAACCGCTTCACTGGTGTAACTGCCGACGATTCGTACTCACTCATACTCAACTGAAGTTTCTGTTTCAGTGCAACAGACAGTAGCAGTAGTTGAGCCCTGAAGATGTCGCATATAAGTGAGTACGAAACGTCGGCAGTTACACCAGTGACGCGGTTCCAGCCCGGAAGCCCAGAAGCAGACAGTATGGACCACGACCGCGGAAGTCTACGTACTCAAAATTGTTCTACTGATTTTAAAGAATAGGTAATGTGATGATTTGGTGCAAAACTTTTATATCAATCATCATATCAATAGATCGAATACAACATTACTATTATCTTGATGTTAATATAAAATTTAGATCTAAACAATTACACAGAAACATATAAATAATATATATATATATACGTTGTTCATATATATATATGTATGTATATATACATATATATAAGGAATAAAGAAAATCAAAGAAAAGAATTATTCGTATATTACGCGCATTACTATATCTAGACGTATACAAATCTTCTACCTTTGGAAAATAATGTGTTTTTATACTACTATGTTATGAATCAGACATGCTCTGAATGCCAAGTAAGTACGTTTTTGTTTACGTAATAGTTATAAAGACCGTCGTACATGAATTCGGCAGATATATTTTCGTGTACATCGTAAACCTTTTTTGTGGTACCTACTGTACATATGTATTTATAAGTGTTATTTTTATCTATGTATGAGCAAAATTACTATTACTCCCATATTGTACATTATTTTAGCAGCGTGCATATCGTCATTTGCACTCATCGAATTTTCATTTGTGTACGCCACTGTATAATCGCTACTTAAAACATTGATTCCTATAGCTTTAATAATAAGTTAATGCGGATATAACACATTTCCTTAAACTCAAGTAATACTTCACTAAGACACAAATTCAATTCGGTATTTATTATTTATGCATGCCTTAAATCATAAATAAAAAACAGACTATAAATTCAAAACCCAAATAAGTTTCAAATGAGAATGCATATCCACGAAAATAAAGAAATTATATTACTTAAAAGAACATTGTTATAAGATTCTACATTCTACACCTCTCCTTATTCGAATCATTTTTTTCGATCACTTTTACCAGCGATTTCGAATGCAAAAAATGTAACCAAAAACAGAAAGTCAACTTATTTATACCATCAAAAGGAACAAAAAAAAACTAATTAGCGAGGAAACTTTCACTGATCTAACATCAACAAGACGCAAAAGTAGCGGCTGCAATCGGTGCCGTATTACCGTACTTAAAGAGGCGCCGAAGCTACGTGTGATTAATGAGAGATTATGGCAGCACGGCACACAAACTAGCAAATCGCTGTCGCGGAAATGCATGCGAAAAAATGACTCTCGACAAACGAGAAACGCCTATCGCACCGACGGCGTTAAGACGTAGAAAAGTGACCGAAGCTAAGCGGCCGATTGGAAGTGTTGTGTGAGTTTGGTGTTCTGAACCGAGTCGAACGAGTCTCTTAATTAAAATATGGAAGTTGTAATTACAACGGCGTTCCGTTGGGTTAGTATTGACCAAGTGCACACGAATGAATTTCACCGATTTCACCCGTTCACCAAGATCCTTTTATGAGATGTGGATGTACAATGTATAAAATTTTTCTAGTAAAATATATACCGGAACAATGTTTATATTATTACACACCAAAAAAGAAAAAAACATACATATGTCTATATAAACACATTAACTTTGTAAATATATTCAACTCCTATTATACCTTTTTCTTTTCTTTATTATATTTACTTATTGTTAGAATACTAATCACTGCAAATATTTAATTTGCAGAAGATATTTTATGAACAAGAAAAATATTGAGTCGATTTGGCCTTAAATGATTTTTCTTTTAAATAAACTAACATGTACTAAATAAAATGATGTCCATAAAATATACAGGGTGCGGCGCTTAAATCCGGACAAATTTAATTTTTCATTTAAAAACAAATTTATTGACACAAAATATGAACAAAATTGAAAATTCATTTACAGAAATATAGTTGTACCTGCCGAGAGCACCTCCTTCAGCCCTAATGGCCGTCTCTATCCTTGTCCTAAAACGGTCGCATGCTCTCTTTAAAACAGCGCTGTCCATATTGGTGAATGCTGCTTCGATAGCGGTGCGTAGAGATGCGACATTAGGGTGCCTGGACTTGCTAGTAACCCTTTCGACTACGCTCCAAACATAATAGTCCAGGGGGTTCAAATCCGGGCTATTCGGGGGCCAGAACTCTTTGCTCCAGAACATGTCCGCGTTATCCGATAGCCAGTTTTGGACTAAATGGCTCGTGTGGGCCGGTGCACCGTCCTGCTGAAAGACATATTGTCTCCCCGCGGCCACAGTTACCATCCACGGTTTCACAACATTTGTCAAAACTTGCAGATAAACTTCTTTATTGATAGTTTGTCCTTTTTCGAAGAAATGCGGCGGCATGACATCACCTTCACTGGACACAACACCTAGGACGTGAACACTAGCCGGAAATTTTGTTCGAGCAACAATCGGGACGTCTTCGGGGTCGTGGGCGAGCCAGCGATCATTTTTCCGGTTGACCTTCGCGTCAACAGTGAAAATTTTTTCATCAGAAAAGAATCTGATTCGTCCTACCGCCTCATTTTTTAATGAACTCAATAACAGGTTGCAGCGAGCAAGCCGTTTTGTTCTGGCAGCCTCAGACAGCATCTGTCGCACCTTTATTGTGTACGACTTGTAACGTAGGTCCTCCTCTGCAATCCGACGCATGGTTCGCTCGCTGACACCCAATACTGATGCCAATTTCCGCAACGATTGTCCCGGGTCCTCCAAAATCAGCGCCTGAGCCTTTTCCACGACTGCCGGAGTTCGTGAAATGCGTTCCCTCGAATGAGTTCTCCTCGCTGGGTTAGAGGAACCTTCCCTTGACTCTTCAGAAGCATTGTACTTGGATGTAATATCGTATACAGTTGATCTCGGGTACCCGAAGAATCGAATTATTTCTGTCGGCGAACGCCCAGCGCGAAGACTTTCGATAATCGCGGCTCTTCGGTTGTACTCCGCAGTTGTATGTAACATCCCGGCCATTTTTAGGTTATGACTATTTACTAGATGCCCATGGCTTACAAGAACGCCAATAGCGATCTCTGGCGGAATGACTATGTGACGGGAAATTCAAATTGAAATTTGTCCGGATTTAAGCGCCGCACCCTGTACATGTCAACAAATATTCTACAAGTCTCGCGTCAAAAGCTTTCACCAATGGCATCGTGACTGAACCGTTGCAGGATATTATTAAAATTACAAAGTTGCAACTATTAAAGAACAATAATACCGTAAACATTTCAACTGTAACCGCTTCGGGCAGTCCTAAACGATCTTACCAGCCATCTAAGTGGATGTCATAATATGAAAGCCTATTTTGCAGTTGAATTTCATGAGTTAAGAGTAGCCCCTTTATCAGACGCACAAGATCTTATATTTATAAACTATATCCCAGAAAGTACCATTCAACTTAGCAAAACACGCAACGGTTTTCTAACACAACGGTTTCTTGAACTGTTTGCAATTGCAACCTTTAAGAAAATCAGAACAGGCTATACGAAAAATGGAATAAACATAATGACTAATAGTGTGTAGTTTCCACCTAACCTATAGGAGAAGCGAAAAAGAAATTAGGATCATCATTGACGTGGTAACTAAACACAGTCTCTTTAGAAATCATCATCATCTATACAAGATGAAAATGATCATCGAATCTTAACGGAAGAACAAGCTAATCGTATCTAATCTACAATCTGCGCTTGTAAGGTACTAAAAGAAGAGTAAAATAGTACTAGTAAGAAGTCCTAAAACAATAATCTGAGCCTATGAGAGTACACGAATTTCCTCTCAGCAAGATGATGCATGACGATACCCCTTATAGAAAACACAGGGACCGAATGCAAAGCATTACAAAGCTACAATAGCGATAAATAAACATGCAACAAAGATACGTTTAAATGTGAGTAATTATTTGCAATCTACTTGCAAATGGGATTGTTTATCACTTTACAATTTAGAAGCTTCTTTCTACATCAGGGCAATAAAGCCTGGTCCACGCGACATGAACCGATTATTCAACGTACTGTAGCACAAGTTGTTGAAGTTCATGTTGGAGCACGTTTCGACTTATATGTATATGGTGCAACGAATGCTCATTGGATTTAATTACTGAATAAAATGAATTGAATAAACTAGTAAATTCCATCAGTCCGTACATAGCGAAATCATAATCTACAACAAGATATTGAAAGCTATTTGGCTGTTATGGCATATAACTGTGAGAATGTGCAAAACAGCAACATACTAAGAACACAAATATTCCAGAATAGTTGAACATAGTAAACGCACTACGGTACAGTACACAGAACATCTATTGTAGCCTTAGAATACTACACGTTGTCAATGAAATACAAAGCTTTACTCAGAAGCACGAGTCAAAACTGCGTAAGAATGTTACTCCAAAAGTAATTCAATTACTGAACAGCAACAGGTTAACTGGAAGACTTGAGAAGGAATCAACATGAACTGGTACAAAGTTAGTATAGTAACAAAAACAAAACACATAACTGTTTCTCTGAAAGTGAATTTATGCAACTAGAATAAACTGTCAAACACAATGTCTAACAGTAGATACTTAAAATGCAATTATAATAAGCATTAAACTAAAATTAATGGTTGCCCAGTTTCAACGTGCATATTCGGGCGATAAATTAAAGAAAGCATGTTTAATTCAATATTGTACTCTCACTAAATTATTTATTTACATACTTAAAAAAACAAGCAAGTAGCAAAACTGCGAAATATGTACATTTTACTAGATTCATAGCTATATTTATTACTTTCATTGTAATACACAATATACAGAAGAGATTAGGTAATACAATCGCTTGTAAAACAAAATACAATTCTTCTGAATATTATCACTATAATAAATAAACGATATATGTATACAAATATTGGGTCATATAACAACTGATACCATTCTAAGTAACGCCTATCTTAACAAGTCCATATTGATAATTCCAGACAATGCACGACACAAATGTAACCGTAGACCAAGTATCTAATTCAATACGGATCGGGTTGCTCAAAATAATAAGAACTACATTCATAAACAAACCAATCTACTGTACCAATGTTTTTTAGATTCGAAAGAATTCAAATTAATTATGTATTTACTAATATGAGACTAATAGTAAATTAAAAATGTAATAAGACACGTTACAGATGTGAAAAGGGAAATCAAAATAAATCGTATGTACGTAGCGAAGAATATTAATACTGTATCCTTATTTCTTCGTCATTAAAGATGAGTTTGCTATTCCTAAACTCAGCTAAAATTATCGTGTCTAAATGGGGAAACAACGACTTACGCGCCATTTAAGATTTGAACGCTTCAGTGTGCTTAATAGACTTAGTGGTTGCTATTCGCTCGTCATGCCTTTATATTTAGATCAGTTGGATCTGTGTTTAAAAAGAAACAACATAATATTATGGTAGGAAAATCTGGAATATCTAACACAAAGAACGAAAAATATGAAGTATATTTAAATTGCAGATACAAGGTAAATCAGGAAAGTTGCCTACCTAACTTTAAGATGACATTAATGATGATACAATGGATTGTTTCTTGTTTCTTTAGTGTTTTCTTCCGAGCAGTTGATACGAAAAGAAAATATTCTTTTAAATCAATGTGTCAGGCGAAGCCAAATTCAAGCTGTGAATTAGGTGTGTTAACCCGACATAGTCAAAGTCAGAAAGTCGGCAACAAAAATTTTTCTCAGTGTGCAAAACTTTTTGAACACACGCAAACCGAATTTCGAAACATCGAAGACCTTAATCCCGTATTCACAATACTCTGTCAATAGTAGTTGTTCATTTAATAATAGTCGAGAATCATTTTGCCATTTCGTCGCGCATTTCTAAACGTCGTTCTTTATGCGTAGCCATTCCTAGCAAAGAACAATTCTTATACACTAAAAGAAGCAAGCTTAAATATTAGGGCAAAAACTTTTCCCAAACTACATTTACTCATTCAACAGGACATTAAATTATTGAAATATAATTATAACTACGGTGATTTAAAAAAAGAAAATATTAACGCATTAACGCGAAGTGATAAAATATATCTTGAAAATGTGATCATCTTTTGTGTTTTGCAGATATGTAAATAACGAATACAATTTGTATGTCATTTAAAAAAAAAAAGTATTGGAAAAAGCAGCTAAGCAAATAACAAAATTTGCACAAACATAAACACAAATATACTTTCAATTTTGGTAAGAATGAATTCAAGCTCGAAAAAATTGATTGCAAGAAAATTACAGAAAAATAAAAAATATTTTCAGAATTGAATATTTAGAGTTAAGAGTGCATATTGTTAACTAAAGTTAAATGTACATATTTGCCAGAATTTTAATAATGACATATTAAGCTCACACGCAAACATCAGCAAACATCTAAAAAATTATAGCGACTTCAAAGATGTATAAAAATCACATACGTACTTAAAAAGTAAATGAGATATCGCAATTAAGAAACCGACCCTGTTATACTGGAAAATAAATGGCGAAATGTAGTATAGGCAAGGAAATGAACAATAAAACATTACGTATATTTCGTAATCCACAAAAATTTATGATATTGCGAGGAGTGTGTTTCTTGCTCCAAGTTGCTTTCAAAGCAAATTATTTGGCAGTAATAAATTAATTTTAATCAACGTGAAAATAAAGATACATCGTCTCCAAATGCATAGAAAAAATGCAATTTAAAATATTAGAAATATCTGAAGCGGTAAACAAAACAACGTAACGAATGCTTTGGTGAAAGTTAATGCCAAAAATTATAAAAAGCGGTGAACCTTGAGCCAATAAAAACATGACTAGAGATAGAACCTCCTGTTAAAAAAAATCAGGAAATTTTGAAACCTAATCCAGAGAATTAATGTGATGAGAATGTAGAACTCCTCACTAATTTACTACTATAACAATGCTATTAAAAAAAATATTTAAAACTTTTACAATTTATAAACGTACGGTTTTAGTGTAATGCAAATAATTTGTCAAGAGTAGTCATATGAAATTATAAAATTCAAATAATGTTTCTCAACAATTTCTTTAATTTCATTTTGAGGTACGAGAAAAATTTCCATTTATTTTTCATTAAATTTAATTAAGTATAAAATATACAATAGAAAACTGAAAGATTGGAATTTTTAATTGATTCCTTACACCACAGTGGCAAAGCACCACAAACACTAACAAATTTTAAAATAAACATTATCCATTTCGAAAAAAAGTCGTAAAAGAGACAAATTAGAAAAAAATAAAATGAAGAACTTGCGTCATAAGACTCGTATTTCACTTGGTATTTAGGATCCAACAAACAAAATGATAGAGTCTTAATGACACTCGTCATTTAATAAACTGTTAAGTTTAATGACTTATTACGTCTCAGGTTAAAATCCGAACGCCTGGGAAGATTTTTTCATAGTATCCTCGTTTAAAGTAAATACCAACAGTCAAAGATATTAAGTCGCTTCACAAGCGTAGGTGTAATGATTGCTCGTGGTCAGCCAATACCCCCTGTAATTGGCATTAAGCTGATGAGGGATGTAAAGGCATGGATTATTATTATATTATACTGCTATAATATTTACAGAATCTTAGTGTTTAAGATCTTAACAGAAGTTTAGATTAAATTTAAACTATAAAAATAAGATTGCGAAGCAAAAAATCTAAGTAAAGAAAACAATAAAGCGGATAAAACCTTCAATGCATTATATGTGAAAACTATTCGTTCACTAATAAATTCTCTTCTACGGAACGACTTCCAAGAACCAATTCATTAAGTAATTAGTTAATATTTTAATGGGTAAACGGGGAAAGTATATGCAGAGGAGATATTTCTACTATAATTGGTCACATGTCCTAAGCATTTAAATTGTATGTTTTTAATGTTTATCTAGTATTTGGTTTTCTCGGACGCCGCCTTCTTCATGCAGAGATGTAGTTTCTTTTCAATCAACAAACATTTGTTAGCTTTACAGTAATTAAAAAAAAAATAGATTAAATAAACTAACAGTTAATTAAAAACTCTTCTTCAATCCTTTGTAATGTGTCTCCTAATTTCATTTGTATTTCAAATTTTCGCGCCGATTCACATGAACAAAAATGCCTCTTTTGCTTTAGCCAGACTTGTCCATTTACTTTAAAAAAAAAAAATAGTGAAAATGATTTCAAATTTTTGATTACAAAAAAATTGTCGACGTGACATTAAATAGATTTATATGTCGTAACATTAAATGGATGTTTAGAACGAGTTTGAGGCATTGCAAAAAATTAAATCTTCCAAAAATTTAATCTTTTTATTATACAGGGTTCAGCAAAATGTACTGATCATTTTAAACAGTATTATAAATATTAATATATAAATATTATTAAACATCTTATAACAATTTATTAACATAAACAAAGAAAAAAATAAAATCATATTTAAGAATACTAGAGACTGGAGTTTTCTGACTTGAAAATAGTACACCATAAATGGCTGTCATCTTCAGCAATACTCTATTTCTCTCAAGCGCGTGATGAAATTTTACATAACAGATTGAGTTATTTATGTTTTTCTCAAGTTCCTCTAAATTTCTACATTTATTTGCAAAAACCTTACTTTTTAAATAACCCTATAGAAATGAGTCCGGAACAATAAGATCGGGGTATCTTGGAAGCCAAGGAAAGGTACCATTTTTTGAAATTAGTCTATTCGGAAACTACTCTCGTAAAACGTCCTTACTTATCTTTGCAATGTGGCTAGTTAAACCACCTTGCTGAAATCAATATTCTATTACAACACTTCTTGGACTTGTGATTAAAAGAAAGCCTGTAACACTTCAGCATAGCGGACAGCATTAACAGTTACAGTTTGGCTATATTCTTAAAAAAGTAAGAATCAACGATTTTAGTCAATGGAATAGAACACCAAATTATTACTTTTGATTTATACAGAGGTTTTCGATGAAATTCTTGGAGATTGTTCCTCATAATACAAAAAGAAAAGCAGTTTAACAGAAAACGAGTACCAAGATACAGAAGTGTTATGTTTACTTTTGCGAGATCTAAAATGTGGCTGCCCTAATGATGTATTAAGCTTTTCATAAATATTTAATTTTATATGATTTAGGAAAGTCTGATGTATATTAATTCCGTTTTTGCAAATTTTTTCGATTAATATTGGTATGAATGAATATTCATTTATTCGGCAACTCGCTGAGATAGCAAGTGTCTGTCTACAGACGCTCTGGAAACTTTGTTCTTGAGTCTAGTAACGGTAATTTTATCTATTAACATTACCGTTAAAATGAAAATGTGCTTTTATTGCGCAAAAAGAGGTAATTTTCAATTTCATATTCTGATCATTACAAAGGTTTATAAAATCTCGATAAAATTCAAGTCGTTCAGTCGTATCTTGATCACTGATCTCCTAAATTACAAGCTTATAAGAATGAAATTTCTTTAACATTTTAGGGATGCTGCGCTCCAACTAATTTAGAGCTGTGCGTCGATCTGATTGGGCTAGTCGTCATTTTTACTCTTTCTTCATTAGCAACGACATACAGACTGTAATCTGTCGCCCGATTTTTTATCTTCAACTTCCTCTTGCTCTCCATGTACTTGCGCAAAATGAAATAGTGTTACGCAGTGGATACCGTGTAACATTAAAATGATGCCGAAAACTTCTCCACAACAACTGAATTTCGAAAAATTTCTCAACAGAAAGAACACACTCTGTACTGTTAACCAGCCCTCCATTTTAATTTGTAAACAGGATTCCAAAACCTCCTCTTTCATTACAAAAAGCTACGATAGTAAATACGTACGATTTCTTTCTAACAAAAAATAAAATAATCAATGCATTTTGGTGAACCTTTTAATTTATACCTTTATTAAGGCAACAAAAACTAAATGGACTTGATAAATTAATTCGCAAGTAAAAAACAAAAACAAAGAAATAAAGAAGCTGCTGTTGCTAATTTAGGATTACATGTTGCAAGTATACATTTTTTTCTATTTCCTTTCCAAATACATATTTGTAATAATAATGAAAGTAAGATAAAAACATTAATTCAATCAATCTCGTTTGATATTTAATATTAAAAAATGATCTCAATCTGCGCTGTTAAAATCTCTTCATTATAAAAATGCAGTCGATTTCCAAAAATAAAATAAACAGAAATACTAAAACGAGTATAAACAATTTGCTGTAGGCTCGCACTCTGCAACGAAAATAAAAATTTTAAAAAACCGGTGCAGTAACAGCACAAACGGTATGAGAGGATACCGATGAGGGAATCTCAGACGGAAAACCTCGCGGAATATGCGGCCAAGACATTCTATTCAATAAATTACGAGCTTCGAATTGTCGCTCGAATTTATAAATAAGAACGCCGGAGCTGGATTAAGAACCAGAGGAGGATTTCTTCGAGAAGACGTTGGAAAGGAACGAAGAGAGAGGGACAAACGACACAAGGTGACACGGAAAGCGGAAAAAAAGAAGAAACAGAAGAAGCATCTAATTGTGGCGTCTGTTTACGAAAGTTCTCTCTAAGAAGCGACTCGCCAGTTCAAACATAAAATGAGAATAATTTTAATGTACGAGTTTTTATTCACATGAAATATACCCTGACCGAAATTTGTATATTTAAAAAGATATTTTAAGTATGTACAAAAATATCAATTTCATAAAAGTTTTGTTGTTTTATTCTATACTTTTCTATTTATTATAATTTACTTCCTCTTTCCGTCCTTGTATTAAATTTCATCATTAATTTCCCTGCGAGATTTTTCCCGAAGGCAAAATGATCAGAATATTGCGCCTTCCTTTCTTTGTGCTATTTCACATTTTCCCAAAAAATTTTACTATAAGCGATAAGTTGTTCCCTAGTTTCTTTATTCATAACAACAAATTTGTACTTGCTTGTTCACTTATGTAATAAGATAAATACCTCTCTATCTCATTGAAGACATATCAAGATACGAGGATAGTTTGACAAGTAGTGAGAATGACACATAGGTGGCGCTCTAATTGGTAAAAGAAATGCACTGTAGTATAGGTTGCCTATTTATATGTTTACATTCCGATATTTAGATAAATCGGTTGATTAGTTTATTTTTGACAGCTGATTGAAGAAGAAGCAACACGTCGTTTTGTTAAAAAGCAGAGTATCGTGCGGTGATTAAATACTTCGTAATTAAGGGTATGAAAGCTACCGAAATAAAAGATGAGTTACGGGAAACATTAGGTGAATCTGCTCCACCATCCGCCACAATAAGTAGATGGATAAATGAATTTAGACGTGGTAGAACAAGCTGTGTTGATAAAGCGCGCTCTGGAGCACCCAAAATCGTGACTTCTAAGGAAATGATTATAAAAATCCATAATATTATTACGCAAGATTGACGACTCAAAGTGAGAGAGATAGCAGACATGGTAAACATTTCAACAGAACGCGTACACCACATTTTAACGAAAGAATTGGGTCTTTCCAAGCTTTCGGCAAGATGGGTACCACGATTGCTTACGACTAATCAAAAGTTCACTCGTTTGCGCATTTCCAATGAGTGTTTGGACCTTCATAAGCGGAATCTGGTTGATTTTTGTAGGCGATTTGTTACTTGCGATGAAACTTGGATATACTACAGTAGACCCGAAACTAAACTTTATCGGCAAGCAAGGTAATGGCATCCATTTTTTGGGATTCAAAGGGCATTTTGCTCATTGATTACCTTCAGAAAGGTGCCGCAATAAACGGACAATATTATGCAGAACTTCTACAAAAATTAAATGCTGAGATTCGTGCTAAACGGCCAGGAATAGCAAAGGAAAAGATTCTGTTTCCGCAATAAACACACCAACAGTTGCGATGTCCAAAATCCACGAGTTGCATTTCCAATTAGTACCGCATGCGCCTTATTCGCCGGATCTAGTCCCTTCCGACTTCCACCTTTTTCCAAAACTAAAAACGGCACTAGGTGGAAAGAAATTTTTGTCTAATGACGAGCTTATCATCTTCGTAAATGAGTATTTTGCAAGCCTTCCGGAATCGCATTTTAGAGATGGCATAAGGGCATTGGAGCACCGTTGGAATAAATGTATTGCTCTTTTAGGAGAATATATTGAAAAATAAAAATTATTTTGTATTTAAAAAATTCGTTTTTCTTCTCCATTCTCACTACTTGTCAAACTACCCTCGTATATTTCATTTTCAAAACTGACGAGTGATCGCTTTAATGATTGCCAACAAATTATCGCTTTAATAAAGGAAAACAGACGCTCTGTATTATATATATACATATATATATATATGTATGTATGTATATATATATTATATATACATATTGTCTGTCATTTTTGTATGATGACATTAATGACCCTTTTAAACCCACATGTTGAAATACAGCAAATCATATTAGTGTGTGAAAGTCAAATAAAAGTAAAATATGTGTAATATCTTCACTCGATAAGTACAAACAATTTCAAGAAAAGAAAACAGCTAGAAAGAATATTCGAAAATTAATCTGTTAAATTACAAACACCATCTGCTTCTTAAATTACATTTTTAAAATAAACCCAGTAAAGTTAAATAACTAACCACACCTCAATCCGTCATGCATTGCACCTAAAATATCAAATCAACAAACTTTGCAGTGGAAAAATATACTTATTATGCAAATTCAGATCATTTGCTTTTTTAAGATATACACAGTCCGTCGCAGAGAAAACGGGATAGTAAAGTTAGTGCTGTTATCTAATAAAAATAATGCGTCAGTAAGGTAGTTCTTTCGCCAATGTTATATTAAAATGTCACGACATTTGCATCATTATAAGCAGAGAAATTGCGCATAAGTAACAGTGTGTACTTGACATTGATCGAAAAACGAATTTTGACTAAAGAGCAAATATCAAGTTCTGTTTTAAACTCAGTAAATCGTTTGCTGAAACGTTTAATTTAGTGTGTGTGGTGATGCGAGTGTGTATGAGTGGTATAAACAATTTAAAGACGATCGTACGGATATAAATGACGACGAACATCCTGGAGCAATAAAATCTGTGCGTGTATTAAATATTCCCAAAGATTCAATTCATCGCATTTTGACACAGCATTTGGGACTGAGAAAGATTTGTGCAAGGCTTGTACCACACAAGCTAACTGTTTTCAACATTGTACAGAATTGATTAAAGACTCGAAAAAAACGAAAACTTCAGGTATTCTATTGTAACTCACGTTGCGACGTGATATTTTTAATATGATCCAGAGACCAAGCGTCAAAGTTGTGAATGAAAGCATCCAAGCGAAGAAAGATCGACAAAAAGCCGTTTGAAGAAGTCAAAAGTAAGGACAATGTTGATTTGTTTTTATGATTCGAAAGGCATAGTCGACAAAAAGTTTGTACCAACTAATCAAACAGTCAATGCTGTATATTATTTTGGTATTATGAAGCGTCTTTTGGCGCGTATTCGTCGTGTGAGCCCTTGATATCGTGAAAATTGTAGCTCAAAAATGATAATGCACCATCTCGTGAGATCGAGGCATCTCTAGGTATTAGTAACACCAGCGTGCATAAGATCCTGCTTGAACAATTAACCGTTAAGAAGCTATGTTACACACATAATTTGACAACCGCTCAAAAAAGGACTCACATTGATTGGTGCTAAGAAATGTGCAAAAAATACAATGGAGGTGCTTCAAAGAAAATTTATAAAATCATCACAGGTGATGAATCTTGGATCTATACATATGAGCCCGATAGTAAACAGCAGTCGACTGCGTGGGTATTCCAAGATGAGCCAAAACCAACAAAAGTTGCTCGCGCTCGAAGCACATCAAAACAAATGGTCGCCTGTTATTTCGGAAAAACCGGTCACGTTGCAACCGTGCTTTTAGAGAGTTGTAGAACGGTCAATTCCGAATGGTACACAACTATTTGTTTGCCAGAAGTTTTTGAAGAAATAAGGAAAACAAACCGAAAACGACAGATCATTCTCCACCATGACTATGCGGGCTCTCACAGGTCGGTTCAAACAATTGAATAATTGACCGGGCAAAACATTGAATTGATGAGCAGCAATGCTTTTCGGATTGGTTTAAACGAATGCAGAATTGCATTGATTTTCAAGGAGAATATTTTGAAAAGCAATAAAACTATTTTCGATAATAAAAATTTTTTTCGTTTGCTATTTCCGAAATATAAACGGCGTATAAACAAACACAATTAATTAATCTCATGATTCTCATAAGTGACTGACACACATCGTGGTATGATTCGTTATAAAATCACGTGGTACGGTTAATGTTAAATCTATTATATGGTAACAAAAGCATTTTATTACATTTTGCTAGGAATTGACTTTCTAAAAAAATGTAAATGAAAAAATAATTAAAGCAACATTGAAAGATATAAAGAAAAGTGAAAACAACTTCTAATAATTCCCAAATATATACATCATTACATATTATGGAAATACATTTGCAAAATATGGAAATCGTATCTACCAATATTGATAAGAATATTTTTAAATAAATATTTACCGATCCTGTATTTGAAAAAGTATACTAATGCACAGAAACACCTGATATGCTCATATTTATTTTTGCATATTCACGAAACGTACTTGAAGCAATACAAAAAAAGGATTTGTACATACGTTTAACAAAAGAAAAAAATAAAGACGTGTAAATAAACAAAAAAAGTATACATTAGCACAAAACTAATTTTATTAGCAATAATTCCGAATAAAACAATTATGTTTAGAATTACACATCTCATGATATGACGTAAAATATTGTATATAGAACCTACACCTTCCAATAAACAAAGAAAAAGTATTGAATCAATGATTACTTGTTACGTAATAATATAAGTGTAAAGATTTTTTCTGCTTAATAAAACAAGATGTTCCAGATTTATTTCTTTAATCACTATTAAAAACCAAGGATGTATTGTGATGACTTTTACACATTCATTAATATTCATTATCTTAAGAATTTTACAGGTATCTTATTATTCAGTAAATAAAACTTTTCTACTATTACGAAACGTAACTTTTTCTTGAAACAGTTAAAATTCGTTCAACTCGAAACTCCATGTCCAAAATTTTAAAAGAGTTTAAGTAATTTAACTCTTATAAGATGTCCATTTCTCCGTTCTCTTAAGTAACTCTCAGAGGAAGCATTAAAATTAAGGGAAAGCCTACCAAACAATGTAGCAGAACTTTATGTGCTGAATTGTGATTCCTTCCTTTTGGTAAATCAATAATAAAGATCCTCGATATTATTATTATCTAAATATTAAACTAAAATTAACAATACATTTGTTTATGCAAATTAGCGTTACTAAATAAATTTGATAATATAATTCTGTTTAACCAAATATTAGAGTAAGTAAAATAAATCCGGTTGGTAGACTTCCGCGGTTGTGGTCCATACTATCTTCTGGGCTTTCAGTCTGGAACCGCGTCACTGGTATAACTGCCGACATTTCGTACCTACTCGTATGGGACATTTTCAGAGCTCAACTACTGCTACTGTTTGTAGCACTGAAGCTGGTGTAAGTCGATGGTGGACGGGTTTATATATGGGTAATGGGTCATGAGTCAATAGGGCATTACGGTTGCGGTTGGGCTGTTTGGAGATGCAGGATTGCCAGGCGTTGTGTAGAGGGTAGCCATCATCACGGTTAAGGTTATTGGGTGCTTAGAGATCTCTATAGGTTCACGGATTTTGCGACCATAGTAAGTAACAATTAAAATATGTTCAACTCTAAACTTCATATCTAAAATTTCGAAATAGTTCAGTAATTTAACTCTTGTAATATATATATACGAGGACAAGTAGTGAAAATAACACATAGGTGGCGCTCTAATTGGTAAAACAAATGCACTGTAATTTAGGTTGCCTATTTATATGTTTACATTCCGATATTTAGATATTTGTTAAAATGGAAAAAGCAGAGTACCGTGCGGTGATTAAATACTTAACGTAATTCAAAATAAAAGATGAATTACGGGAAACATTAGGTGAATCGACTCCATCATCCGCCACAACAAGTAGATGGGTAAATGAATTTAAACGTGGTAGAACAAGCTGTGTTGACGAAGCGCTCTCTGGAGCACCCAAAATCGTGACTTCTAAAGAAATGATCATAAAAATTCATAATATTATTGCGCAAGATCGACGACTCAAAGTGAGAGAGATAGCAGACATGGCAAACATTTCAACAGAACGCGTACACCACATTTTAACGAAAGACTTGGGCCTTTCCAAGCTTTCGGCAAGATGGGTGCCGCGATTGCTTACGACTGATAAAAAGTTCACTCGTTTGCGCATTTCCAATGAGTGTTTGGACCTTTATAGGCTTGGATATACTACAGTACACCCGAAACTAAACAACAGTCGAAACAATGGTTAGAACGTGGTTCTGCACCTCCAAAGAAAGCGAAAACCACTTTATTGACAAACAAGGTGATGGCATCAATTTTTTGGGATTCAAAGGGCATTTGGTCATTCATTACCTTCAGAAAGGTGCCACAATAAACGGACAATATTATGCAGAACTTCTACAAAAATTAAATGTTGAGATTCGTGCTAAACGGCCAGGAATGGCAAAGAAAAAGATTCTGTTTCACCAAGACAACGCTCCCTCGCATACCAGCACAGTTACGATGTCCAAAATCCACGAGTTGCATTTTTAATTAGTACCGCATGCGCCTTATTGGCCGGATCTAGCCCCTTGCGACTTCCACCTTTTTCCGAAATTGAAAACGGCACAGGTGGAAAGAAATTTTCGTCCAACGACGAGCTTATCATCTTCGTAAATGAGTATTTTGCAAGCCTTCCAGTAATCGCATTTTAGAGATGGCATAAGGGCATTGGAGCACCGTTGGAATATATGTTTTGCTTTTTTAGGAGAATATATTGAAAAATAAAAATTATTTTGTATTTAAAAAATTCGTTTTTCTTTTCCATTCTCACTACTTGTCAAACTACCCTCGTATATATATATATATATATATATATATATATATATATATATATATACATTTCTTCTTTCTTCACCTCTGATATGCTTGATATCAATTTTTATTAATTTATTATTTGTTCTGTACCTATAGCACAAGTTAATACGGAACTAAGGTGTACCTTGCACATACATATGTAGATTTCTGCTTATTTACTTAAGAGCTCGTTATCCTATACAACTTCAAGTGCATTGACTCTATTACGTAATTAATTTGTTTGGCTTATCTGTCATAGATTTTATTTTAATTGGATGATATTTGCACATCCAAATATTTAAATGCTTTAACGACTTAGTATAATTAGAAACAACAATATTCACACTGAAAATGGAATTACACATCAGAACGGTTAAAATTTTCCGGTGTACTGTACAAATTTATGTTGTTCAGTCATTGTTCCTTAAGCATTGTTCGTAAAACAATTATTTATGACACATATACATATATCATAGAAATATTCATACATAATATCAGCAGTTGATATTTCAGCTTCTTTTTTTAATTCTCAAATCTCTATCTTCAACAATTATCGTCGATTACGTTCTATTAACATTTAAAACGTTTCAGCTGCACGCGTAAACTATAATTAGAATACTACGGTATTCAAATTATCTTAATAATTTTGAAGTTTTTTATGCCAATGATATTTGAATTTCAAATTAATCTTACAGGATTCTTTTTGTGAGAAATAATATTTAATACAATAAAAAACACGGGGACTTTATTTGGCAGAAAAGTATTAAACTTTACTTCCGCAATAGATTTTTTTAATAGAGTGTTAATAACTTAAAAATACATATTTATAGACAAAAACGTAATCTTTAAATCTGTCTTTGGCAAATTTGGTCAGTTTTCCATAATGAAGTGAGAAACACAAAGCTTTGATTTCAACAAAAACTACATAAGAATTTACATTTTGCATGTGAATATTAAAATATTGAAGAAACAAGAAAACTCTCAAATCTCTCATAATCCTCATAAATTGAATAGCATCATAATAAACACATAAGTTAGATTAGTATGCTACAAAAAAAAATGTAATATATTCAGTATCATGGTGACGTTACACAATTGGCAATGTTCTGAGGACCTTTTAACTGGAAAAGGCAAAAAACTATTTTTTAAATTAGAGATATACGAAAATAATCATTCACGCAATTCAAAAGTTAAACCTTTCAGCAAAACTGACAGTAAGAAACTTTAATTGCAGCATGTAATTCAAAATTTTATTGTTGTCTAATAAAAACCAAAAATACATTTGACGAACATGGCAACATGTTCTAATTCAAACATGTTGAAATATTTCACGAATATAAATCCCATCGCAAAAGTTTCGTGTTTTGTTTTCTATATTTTGAGAATAATATGCCGTAAATATATTTCAAAATACTAAACGTAAAGAAAAACGTATTACTAATGAGTTGCAAAAAAATAAAACAGGATTTTTTTCACTTTTATTAGAAAATCTTCCTCAATGTAAAACTGACCTGGAATATAAGTACGGAATGCTATTTTAAAATTCTTGCAGATATATAGAAATAGCGCTATAATTATTCTCATAAAAGCATTTGGAAGAATTTTCATGATTTTTTTTTCATTTAAAGTAAATACCGACAGCCAGTGATTTTAAGTCTCTCCACAAGTACAGGGGTAATGGAGGATTTGGAGGCGTGGAATATCATTATTACAATAAATAAAACATTGAAAATACCACTTTAATGTAACACTGTCCAAACATCTATCTTTTTCTGATATAACATGCCAGAATTATGTCAATTTTAAAAATATTTAGGCCACAAATTAACAAAACGAACACATGTTTATTAATTAGACTACTGAAGACCTTGAACGACCGATAACTCAGTGGTAAATTACTTGCTTATCACAAAATCGACTCCGGCGGCTGCTATCCGGAAATATTTTTCGTTGCGTCCCTTCCCGTCTAAGCGAATGCTGGCAGTCAAAGACCTTAAGTGGCACCACGAGCGCATGTGCTATAATAACTCATGGCCTGCCAATAGGCGTTAAGCTATTGGGGGATGTAAAGGCGTGGATTGTTAATGTTACTTTCGATATTTCTAATTACTGTTTTGATTTGCAAACATATATATTTGCATACGCACGAAAACAAGAAGAGGTATACAATCAAAATGACGGCCTTATTTTTATATACAGTCGCCTATAGAATATAAGGGGTTACGAAAATTCTACATAATTTTTGTTAAGCCAATGCGTTTAAGATTTACCATTTAATGTTAGATAGCATCGTATACAGTAAGTAGAATAATTCTAATTTTCATATAATAATACTATTTCTCAACTCTAAATTCGCGGCTTGCTAAACGTGTGTCATATCGTTTTGGCGTCTAAAATAAATAGCAAAGAT
This sequence comes from Dermolepida albohirtum, assembly GCA_031893035.1. Classification (NCBI taxonomy): domain Eukaryota; kingdom Metazoa; phylum Arthropoda; class Insecta; order Coleoptera; family Scarabaeidae; genus Dermolepida; species Dermolepida albohirtum. The sequence goes on along the minus strand of JAVIWB010000027.1, from coordinate 43,024 downwards.
TTCAAAAAAAAAAAATATATATATATATATATATATATATATATATATATATATATATATACTGATTGTAAAAGTCAACTATCAATAGTCTGATAATTCAAATAATACAGTTCATAAAACAAAGTATAGTTATGATATGTTCGTAATATATTTTATCATTAAAATAGATAATAGGAACTGTGAGACATTTAAACAACGCGAACTAATAAAAAAAATACGATCTAACAAGAGAGTATACAGATTTATTCAATATATTTTCGATTGTTTGGCGAATATGTATATATAATACGCTGGCAAATGAAAACAAAAAATGACAGAGAGAGCTTGAACAGTAAAAAACATTTTACCACTTCTACTGTCATAGTAGATTTTAATATTTATGTTTCAATTAGGTTTACATTCAAGAACACTATTCTGATGAAGCTACCGGTCATATTTATTTGCCCACCCCAATTTTATGTGTTTCCTGAAATACAGATTATCTTTCGAAAAATCTGTATTATAATTATTCAACAATATTATTAGTGGAAGTAATTCCATATGAATTTCTACGAAAATCTTAAATTGTTTATGATATATCGTAAAGGTGTCATAAATTGGAAAAATACCATAAATATTATATAGGCTAATCCCTACAGTATTAACAGTTTTACCTGCATTTCCGAAAGATATTACCAATATTGTGTTATTGTACTAACTAATGACAATATTAGGATGTGTTATTCAAAAAGGAAAATAAATTTTATGTCAGTCATCGTTCATCTTTTGTTGCGAAAACAGTGAAATAGAGAGTTATTGTGAATATTTTAATGCAATGCCGAAGACGAAGGAATTATCTGTTGAAGTGCGTGCTATGATAATTGCTTATCATCGTACTGGTAAAAGTAATCGCGAAATTGCAAAAGAATTACGATTAAATCGCAGAACTGTTGATTATAACGTTAAAAAATTTGAAGAAAGTGGTACATTTTCCAACAAAAGAAGATCTGGACGACGCAAAGCGACGACATCTGCAGATGACCGGCATCTAATACGGATAAGTAGACGCGATAGACGAAAAACAGCACCAGAAATTTCTGCTGAAATGAACAGAGCGCGTGCTAAACCAATTAGTGTGTCCACGGTACAGAGAAGGTTAAGGCAAGCGAGTTTATACGGAAGAATTGCTCTGCGAAAACCAGTACTACGAAAGCAAAACAAGATAAAACGACTAAATTGGGCTAAAGAACATAAGAATTGGACGATTGATCAGTGGAATAATGTGTTGTGGTCAGACGAATCGAAGTTTGAACTTTTCGGTAGTAGAGGGCGAATATTCGTAAAAAGATCCGCAGGAGAAAGAGTACTGCCAGAATGTATTGCGCCTACCGTAAAACATGGAGGAGGTTCAGTAATGATTTGGGGGTGTTTTGGTGGAAGATCTGTAGGCGATCTCGTCAAAATTGAGGGAATCCTAAGAAAAGAAGGCTACAAGGAAATTTTAGAAAATAACGCTGTTCCTTCAGGACTAAGGATTCTTGGCGAAAACTTTGTATTTCAACAGGACAACGATCCGAAACACACTTCTAGATTGTGTGGCGATTACTTGCGTCAACTAGAAGAGCAAGGGCAAATCTCTATAATGGTATGGCCAGCTCAAAGTCCTGATCTGAACCCAATAGAGCTTCCTTGGGAAGAATTGGACCGGAAGGTTCGAGAACGTGCTCTATCATCCACCACTGTACTGTGGGAACAACTTCAAGAAGCCTGGGCATAAATTACAGAAGATACTCTGCAAAAATTAATTGAAAGGATGCCGCGGTTATGTGCCGCAATTATCAAAAATAAAGGGGGGCACATTGATGAGAGCAAAATTTAATAATAATTAATGATAAAGTTTTTATATAAGAAAAACGTAACTATTTTATGTTTATTTTACACTATTGTATTGGTACAATAAATAAATTTTCAGTACACATTTGATAGTTTAATAATTTTGGCTAAAACTAAAGGTGGGCAAATAAATATGACCGGGAAAGTACATCGCAAACGACCAGGAAGGTTGGCAGTCTTCAAATTGGTAGGGTATATTATGGAGTAATAAAATAAAAGTATGCTAAAACTAAAATATGATTCTGAGAGATTGTGGTTATGAGAATGAAAAGTGTATCTGTAAAATATAATGTATGTAAACCCAATTCTTTGGGTTTATCATAAAGCTTACGATATGAAAAGTTAAACAGACGTTGGATGCAAAACAGTAATACTAATGTGATGTTTGACTTATTCAATGCCCCAATTTCAATCTCATTAAAAACTTATAGCTGGATCTTAAAGAGTAATAAATCGTCAAATTTAAACCAATTATGAGAAGTTCAAAGGTCTTGGCCTTCTTCGCCAGTTAATAAATATCAAAATAGAACATGTACATATATATCTTTGGGACCCATAGAATTCAAGTTGTTTTGGAAAGTAAAAGATATGTTACAAAACGTTTAGAATAAACACATGAATATATTATGGCACCGTATTCTAAAATCTCATATTGAGCGTGATACAGATCAAATAATTACAATTACAACTTCCACTAGGAATATGCCTGCAATTATACGATTTATGCGCGTTTCGTACATCGCGTTTCGTACACTGTCATAAAACCTTCTCGTTTCGTACACTAACCCGATAAGCTGTAAAATTTGACTTAATCATATTCTCGTTTCGTACACTGGCCATATGGCGACAAAGCAGGTAAGTATAGCAAATTAAGAATTTCTTTTTTAAAGTGATTTATTTACATTACATAATATTACATATATACATATATTGTCAAAAAATATTAGGGAAGTAATAACTATATTAAAATAATTTATAAAGAGCAGTTTTATAGAGACTTACACACGTTTCCCGATTAAAACAATAATTAGTCAAATTTTACAATATAAATTAGACGTTTTAATGCATCCAGAATTGTTATTTTGCCTTCTAAATAATCACTAACAGCTTTATTAAGAAGGTTATCGAAGTCACTATACTTTTTGCATCGTTTTGCTGTAGAAAGGTAAAGCTCACATCTTCGTTGTACGATATCGTAATAATTTATTTCTTCTAACAGCACAGTCATAAGTTCATAAACATTAGGATGTGCCTTGCCAACACGTTTATTTAAACGGTTATGCCACCCTTCGACTGAATTTGTAGTGCGGTGCTTTTCATTGAAACACACCCATATCGAAGTACCTTCCAGCCACTGCTCCACAAAATAGTCATTGAACTTGGTAAGAGCCTCCATGTTTGGTGCATTTTCCATTATTTGTAACCACGCATCACTTACATCTTCTTCTGGTAAATGTGCCAATGCTGCACACATACGAATGTGATCCCGTACATCCTTTCGTTCCTTGTAATGTGTTACTAACTCCAATTGTTGAACTTTTCTCCAAATCGCTTGGCTGAAATGAAAGTTGCATCCTTTTATAATAACTCCGGGAAAAACATGTTGTACGGCATTTATCGCAGCTTGCTCGAAATCAATGTGAATTTTCATGGGGTTAAGAGTTGGTATCTTTTCTCGTAGTAAATTGAAAAGTCTCTTATAAGTAGATTCTTTCCGATTTGGTAATAGGGCGTAAATGACTGGGACAAAACATGTTGTGTTTGTATCACTGGCCAAGTCCATGTGGATGGTGTAAAGTTGATGAAAAAGCGAGCAACAGCTTTTAAAAGTTCCACCCATAAACAACTCGCTACTTTGCGTAAGCAGGTGTCCTCCATTGCTTGCAAAAATTATAATTCTGTCTTCGCATCCTTCGGCATCATCTACAAGGAGAAATGGTTGCATCGACACTGGGATGACAACATCTTCTCGTTTTTTCGGCAGACTGCTGATTCCAAACGCTCTATGTCCTTCTCTGTAGAATCGGTCTTTAACAGATGAAAAGTCGGGAATTTCCATAACGAAGTCCAGTCCGGCATCTCTTGCGGACATCATTTCTTGTCTGTAGATTTGTGGTATCGGAACTAGTTCTTCTCTGGCACGCTTCTTGGCTTTATGTAAACACAGGTGAACTTCATTTTTTGCTATGTCTGGAACACATGTATGAGAAGATTTTTCTTCCAGAAACTTATAGTCTTTACAAGTTGTTATTGTTCCAGGCCAGGTTCTATTAGCACACGACCACAATTTATTCGTATTTTTAAAAATACGCTTCATAGTAGATCTGTATCCTGAATACAGAATCGAAGGCTTTCCCCTTTTGCTTTCAACTATTTGCAAATCCATTTTCACAAATATTTTTATTAAAATATTTCGGACCGCACCGTTATTATAAATCGATTGGACAAAGTGTACGAAGCAAGAAACCATAAAAGTGATTATTACTTCGGTGTACGAAAGAAGAAAATATCAGGTAAATTTTAATAGTGCACGAAACAAGAATGCACGAAACGAGAAAATACCAATTATACTTTCTAAAAGTGTTTCTCTATGGTGCTCCTTAAATATAAGTAGTAATTTTGCTTTAAAAAAAAAGTTTACACCAAATGTAATCGTTTATTCCCCATTAAAAAGAAAAATAACTCACATCTAATGTGAAATATTCAGATAAAATTTGACGCATATGTAACTAAGTATTATTACAGAATAATGTATATTAAATGAATAATTAATTTAGTATTAAATGCATTTAATGGCGCCAATGAAGCAAGTAGCAAAAGCTCTAAGCAATACCAGATATATAATTAGTTATTGCACTAACAACGAATATTACCATAATAAAATGTCATTATATCGAATAATGTAATAACAAGAACTCTCAATAACTGTACTTGCAACATAATTTACCGTTAATCGAATTAGATTACAATTATAATTTTAGCATTTTAAAAATACACTGACAACCGAGTAAACCGTAAGTCAATCGAAAAGATATTAGTTGCACTGTTCGAACTTGAAATCCATTAAAAACTCGTCCAAGAAATGTTTTCTTCTGTATGGAAATTCTAATTGGATATATGTATATCTACGTCAATGTTTTATAATCGTTATCAATTACAATTAAAGGGTTTTAGTCTTAACTAATCTTATCTGAGATATATGAGTTGACGAACGTGATTGTTGGCGTAGAATATAAAAAAATATGTATATAAATATAATTAATCTATATTGGCAAATTTAAAGTACCTCTATATTTAATGAAAAATTTTAATTAGAAACGAATTTTCGAATTTAAAATTTTTTTTAATAATAACTATCAAAATTAAAAGATTTGACAAAAAACAGATTTGTTTTATACGTTGCAAAGTTGCTTCTCCGGACAGACAAATTTTTTCATTAAAACAAATAAATTTCTTCAATAAACCTAATTTCTGGTAAACTATTATACAGACGCAATGTATTAAAATTATAATTTCTGCATAAACTTTAATTCTATCCAAACTTCATTGGAAACAGAGAGAACGCGTTATACTATTTATAAATATAAGTATCGTAACTACAAATCCACTATTTTCAGTAATAATAGTATTAAATAAATTCGTTAAAAAAATAAATAAAGTAATGTAATTTATACATTGTATATACGCGCCTATCAATGAATTTAAGTCCATTGGTACCTTTGCTCAAGTATATTTACCGACGGCAGACTACACATTTGTTGTATAGGAAATGTTCTAAGGAATTAACGCAGTTATTATTATAAAGTGTCATTAGAAGGTTAACAAATACATTCTACAATTACTATGACTTTAAATTTTATAAATGTTTGAATTAAAGACAGTAAAAACTCTTAGAAATATTATTAATTTTATCAATAATCAATTTATTTTCTCTGTGTTTTAGTATAAAACTGTCTTATATTTATAAACACTCAATAATTAAATAAACTATTAATTTATTTACGCTCTTTTAATGAATAAAATTCGATCCGCGGTTAATACTTTAAATTAATAGTAAAGACAGCACTACCAATAAAGATGTAATAGTCATTCTGAAAAGGATATAGATAAATATACCTGTATATTTGCGATATTAGAATATATTCCGTTTGTATAATAAAAAAAAGTTCTCAAATAATCTTATCTTTATATACACCTGATCGACGTATTTAAAAAATGACATCACATAATGGTAAGAAAGTACATAAACAGTAATATTAAATAAACGGAAACAAAATGTATAAATATTAAAAAAAAGGAAAACGAATTCATACAGTTTACGCAAAAGATGCACAGCAATTGACAGTGTTTTTTTAACTTTTAGTAGTAGTAGTAGTAGTATACATATGTATAAAAAAAATCCTTGTACCTAGATACATGTCGATTGTTTGGTAATCCAAAAATAAAACAAATTAATCCGTCGGCTAGGTAAGTTCAAACATCACAAATGTCCTTATAATCAAAACTGGAATAATGTAATCACCACAGCTTTCATCCAAATGCAAATTGGAAATATTTTTGTGTTTGATACTGGAAAGATTTTGAAAGTCTAAATCCGCGCACTTTTTGACACAGTTTTTTGCCTACACACGGTTGACACTCACTTCATAAACAAAGTTTGTTATTGTTGGATATCAAAAATCGCGAAGCATTCGCGGCAATGTCCACTGGGATGTCCGACGATGGCAATTCACTTATACGACACACTTCATCACTCCGATCAATAGACACACCGTCACTGTTAACAACGCGCGATTTCCCGAAACCGTTCATAATTTTTTTGAGTTTTCCGCCTTCGAAAAATCAGCAGCGGCGGAGCGTCGCTGATTCGTAGCAGTCGCTTCGTCCCTTCTCGTCTCGGGTTCGTAACAACAAGCATGACAAGTATGTAAAGTATTGGAGGAATTGTGGACACATTGCTGGCATTCTAGCCAATATTTTTGTGGAAACGGCGCGTAAACTGTATGAAAACCGTGTCCAAAACGGAATTGTACTCACCTGCAGCGAAAATCCACGCCTGTTCGCCAACTTTTCTGCTAATTAGAACAGATTTTCGTCCGTAAATACGAAGAGTCGGTAGGTTATTGGTATGCCAGGAATGGTACAAAGAATCTAGACAACGCAACGGCTACAGCGCAACAACTACGCGCATGGTAAACGCTTCAGAGCCAGTTTTGAGTGTCCCCTTGCCTCACCATGCTGCTGTGAACAATATAACGAAAACACAAATACGTTATCGCCATCTGTTACTACATATATGAATCATCGGCAACACAGTTATTTTTTTGTGTTAAAACAATTAAATTTTATACTTAATAATATTAAAAATTGTGGTAAATTTAGTACCAATTACTATAATTTGATTATAGTTATCATTAATAGGGAATACAAAATATTGCAATCGTGTATTTTAGTTGGGTAATGTGGAATGAGTGTTTGGTTGCATAACTATTAGTAATTTCTAGTGGTAAAACAAATCATTTAGAAATACATATCAAATCGACGTTTCTTTAAAATTGCCTTAGTAACATTTTCGTAAATAGTTAGCATTTGTAACATGTCTTAAATTTAGAATAAATTTACCCAAGGTTAATTTGCATCCTTAACTATATTACAATTATTTCTACGTAGAATATTTTTAGAAATTCAAATAATTTCTTAACCTTATTGTATTTTGAAATTAACAATTATAATTACTGAGAGTAATAAATTCTAACTTTTTTTAATGGTAAAATAACAATACGTCTTCCTTCTGTTCCTTTCTCTCTAATAATCATGGATGCCTTACCTCACTCACCTGCTTTACTTATGTATTAGTCAACCAACTAAACAGAGTACAAATCTAATGTTTGAAATGAGACTTTTTCGATTTTCAAGAAGTAAATATTAACAAATATATTATATTTTGCAAAAGTTTATAATTACATTTCTTTAATTATTTCCGTGCAACGAAATTGTGTTGTTAAAAGTCATATTCCTTAAAAATAATTTATTCACTCATGTCAAGGAAAAAACATAAAAAATGTAACCCAGAAAAATGTGTAAGTTAATTGGATAGTATGTACCTCTCCAGAATCACAAAAAAATGATGTGTATAAATTCAACTTACTTTTTCATATTGACCTCAGATCTATTACTGCGCGACATTAAAGTATCTTATTAGCAAGTTGCTTTTCTTCGCAACTTTTGTATTCTAGTTCATGAGCAGACTTAAAGCCAGCTTGTTTTCTGATCGAATTTTTATTAATCTCTTCATTGATTATGACTAGTAATAATTTGCTGGCACTAGTGCTTTTGAAAAATACTCTACAGTGGAGCTTCATGGTCGTACGAACGATATGACAAAGCGTGACATCATTGACATTTGAATTTAAAATTTAACGTAATAACAACTTATTTAAGCTGCGAATATTGTAAACAATGATATCCTGATGTAACAAATATACCTTCTCAAAATATTAAATTTTCTTTCTGGCTGAAAGTAAATAATTTAATGCCATATTTGTAATCAAAATCAATCAAGATTTTACTAATTTGCCAAATACCCGATTGTCATTACTTGAAAGTCAAAGTACACTGAATCTGCAACTTTTAAAAATAAAATACTTTTTCTCAATTTACTACCATAATAACAGTATTAAATCAACAAAAACGGTACGTTTATAAATTATAAACGCAGTTTTAGTCTTAATATAACGAAAAGTGGTAAATTATTATTCATTACAAAATCCAAATTTAAAAAATATTAAGTCCAACTGTCAAATGCGAATGTAGTCAATCAAGTAGAAACAATTTAACAGAATAATTTGTCTGTATTGTAAATGGTATACTGGTAATGGTATAAATATTGTCATGGAAAATGTGCAGACCATTTCTCTAATTTCTGGTGGAATACAAAAATTCTCATTGATTTTAATAAGTACAAAATACTTAACAGAAATTGACAAATTTAAATTTATAAATGTTATTGTGTATTGCCAACCACTACGAAAATTCCATAATTTTAAATTACTATTATTTATCCAGAAAAGATCATAAAAGAAGCAAATTGGAAAAAACAACAAGAAATCTAATTTACTTGTGTAAAAAATACAGTTCTTATGGCTAGTTTAAAAAATCCTTAATAGTTTTTTTTTTTTTGTGTACTGTAGTTTATAGATTTAATAATTTTTTGTTTAAATTTAAACATTAAATATAATTAAAAATAAAAGGTGAACGAAAACAGTCGCACTAATAAATTTGAAACTGGTTACTAAATACGAATACCTTTAGCAATAATAGCAGAAAGGACTTATTTTGTATTACTAAAGACGTCAATACGAATACGAATAATAAAAATATACTTACATATGCGTTTAGCGGATAAGTTTCTTAAGAAGTGACTAAATCATCAGAATATTTGAAAGCATTGTTAAAATTTATAGTTTCGTTGTTTCTATTCTACAAATAAGGTACTATCCAAACTTATTACTAGAGCGATCTTACTTGTCTGCACACCAAGTTCATAATAAGTACATATCGAGTATTTGCAGTGATTCATCCAAAGTCGATCGATTTGGTTATGTTTGTTGGTACATACGTACTTACTACAACGGATCCTATCCTGTCGCACCGATAAAAATTGACCGCTCTACTAATTTACAAATACTTTAAACTGTATTACAGCTACTGGAGTTATAAACGCTAAGTAAGCTTAAATGTAGTTTTGGTTAACATTTAATAATAATAACAGGTTTGGTTATTTAATTTACCATTATTATATTTTACGTATTTGCTTATTATATATTTACCCAAGGTTTAAAAGGATAATAAACTTAAAAATTCGTGTAAATGGATTAGAGATAAGGAAGAGATTTACTTCATAACCATATTGTATTATTTACCCCACTTGAATAAATAATAAAATAAAACAATTGTAGTCAAAATATTTAATAAGTAGTTTTATTATTCTTATGTACAAATTATAAATAAAATATAGAATACAATTTTGATATATATAAAAACAAATAAATTAGATAAAATGTACGTAAATGTACCATCAAAATTATGTATAACTTTTATATATTATATATTTGCTTGTTACTCTATTCTCTACCTTAAACACGATGACTAGTTTTAATCACAGGACGTTAAAATTGAAAAAATATTCTACATAATTTACTTAGGAAAAAACCAATACAAAAAGTAATGAGAATGTATATGTATATATGATGATATACGAACAAATTTGAATATTCTAATTTTGTATTCTAAATCTAAGAAGGCTGTGTTTCAAGTGTAAAAAATCCTCGCTTTATTCAATTACCCAAAAAAGAGCCTCGCTTTGGTCACCCAAATTTTCCTTCCGATTTTGTATAAGTAGCGCTTAATTGACTAGAACATTTTAATATCAAACTCAGGTACTAATAAAGTTTCCAAAGATTTTCATGTTTGCCTTTATGGAGACCCCTAGCAACAATTAGATGTTCATTAGGAAAATTTGATAATGCTGTGCAATGATAGGCCATATTTGCTGTTGCTATAACATATTCACAAAAGGCAAATCGGCTAAAAGCTAAAAAAGAATAATAAGTGTTTGCATTGTGCGTATTTATAATTTTTTTACTCTGGAAATTCTTACCTAACTCTCGGCATAACAGCCTATGTTCTGCAAAAAAAGCAACCATGAAAATTGTAGAGATCACTGATATGATTAACAAAGTTTTTTTGTAAAATATCTCTTGATCAAATATCTGAAGATCCTTTCTACTTAATGCTATGTTTTGTAGACCTTTCAAAGCAGCTGCCATATGCAGCAAACTGCAGAACATGAAAAATATAAATAATTTTTCATGTACCGCTACAAAATACATAATCAAATTGAAGAAACCACATGGGTAATAATTGTTTTCTTCATCCCACATCACTTACGATAGTTCTCCATATTAGATATATATGTAACGCCAGCTAAAGCTGAAACTTCCAAAACATTAAACAGAAAAGCAATGTCAAGCCACCATCTTGTTGTAATCTGCATATTTGAACCAATATCTTTTCCTATTAAATTTTGTTGATATGATCTATGTGCTGCGGCAATTATATACCTTGGTCCTATATGTACAGCGACACTAAGACGCCATAAGTATTTTTGTGGACTAACACCAGTTATCGCACTTATTGATGGTATAATGTTGTAAACCTTAAAATAATTCAAAAATAATATTTAAAAAGCCATGTACAAAATGTAGTTTACATACTTGGCAGTGGGTTTCATGAACTTCCTCATTTTGATAAATTATTGCTGTTATGAAACATAACACAAGAGCGCAAAATGGAATAGCGGCCGTGAAGAAGCAAAGATATTTAAAATTTAGTGTATAATGAATAACTATATCTGATTTTGAAAAATCCCCTTTAGAATCCCCAGGCTTCATTATACAAATATCTGGAATATTTGTACAAAAAACCATCCAGTATCTCAAATTAGTAATTTCTATGTCATCGTTTGGTACTGAAAAATATATCTAAGTAAGCAACAAATAAGTGTTATTTAAAGGAAATAAAACTAGAATTTTAAAAATGCATTAGAATGAAAGCCTTGACAATACATAAATATTTTGAAAAATAAATTTAAAATTTGACATTTTGAGGTTATTAAAATGTGTTAATCAACCAATAAAATTTGAATTTCTAGATTATTATTAGCTGGGAATACCCAAAAATATTTTGAACATACCTTGTCAAGTGTCTGGTATTTATGTAAATCTCCATGTATTATTAAAATTAATAACAATAAATAAAAATTGACATTTAAACAGTGGTATATCGAGCAAATTGCAGTGCAAACTCAACAAATACCATTGGAGCATGCTCATTGGCGTTTATTTTCCCTCCGTTCAAAATTAATGATTTTCTGTTAAGGAGTTATAAAAATAAACGATAATAGGAGCTTATATTTCTATATGTAAATCATTTTTTCCATGTTTCTTTGTATTAGTCTACGCCGTGATTAAAAAAAATCGATATTTACAAAAGTATATATTCGTATTTTTTAAAAGATCTTGTCTTTACAAATAATAACAAAAAATGTATCACACTATCAATTACAATTTTTAATATCATCTGAAATATAAATTGAACTCAACAGGTGTTACTTTCAAGTTAATATCGAGTTAAACTTATAATTTCATGCAAGAAAACATAAAATTTAAAATCTTTGCTACAGTAAATACATTTATATTAGGAAGGAAAAATATAAATCTGCAAAATAAATTCTGGGATAAGTTGGATGACAAGAAGTGCTTTGAAAATATTTCCTCAACAATCACCCATGAATGTTTGTTTTTTTATAATTTAATTTTTTTGCATTAATAACCAAAACGATTAACTGTATAGGTTAATACTGAATATAAATATTAAGCACTTTTCAATATAAGTACAGTATTAAATAATAGTTGAATACGTCTCCAGAATGAAATTTCTGAAGGCAAAAAATATAACGAATATAAAAATTATTTATGAAATTAGGGAAATTTTCTGTTTGAAATGAAATCACGTAACATTTTTTGAACATTTGGTTACAGCTCACAAAAAATTAAAGATTGATTTAGGCAACCATTATCTCCAGTGGAATTATATTTATAGTATTGTATACGTATCTCTGGATTTAGTTCTAAAAATAATTTCTGTGTTTCTCACTTAATGTTTTAGGAAACTATTAGGACACCCATGTTTTTTATTCCCTCAACGTGTTCGATGCACATATAATTCAATACTTTCACAAAACAATCTTCTTATGTTCATAATAATACAAAATATGATAGATCAAAAAAGTTGTAACATTTCGAAATTATTTAACACTTCTATTTATAAAAAAATCATGAATTTAATAGTAAGCGTTTTCCAAAAGTATCATATACTGTAATAGCCTAATTATAATTAACTTCATTTTAACTGTCAATGCTTACAAAATCAACCAGTTTCGTATAGTGTTTCAAATAACTATCATTGACAAAATTGCTGTATAAACGATCATCTTGATGTAGACAAGTTGTGTTTCCCGAATAATTCAGACATTATAACCAATGCAATAGAGAAATACAATACAAATTTATATTCATATAACCCCGAAAAAGATCGGTTATGAAAGTTGTTGAAGTAAACGCATAGACTTCACTAAACTTGTTAGTGAAAATATACCGTAAGAAAATCGTCGTTAATTTCTTCCGTATTTTTATGCTACTACTTGTTTAACTGAAGTCCTTTAAACGATTCATAATAGGCGACTAAAAGAAAACAATGACAACGATTGCCCAAGTATCGTCACTCGAACTATTGTCTATATTAACATTAAACTGATGGGTCATCGGTCCAGCGTTTAGAATTCACTTAGCACTCAATGATTTCTTTTTGTTTTCAAAGCTGTAGATATGTTGTGGAGACTGCGTTTTACATAGGCAAATAATGCTAACGATATTTTCGAAAAGAAAAAGGCAAGAAGAGCGTGTAGAAACATGGAAAAATTCTTAAAACTAAATATTTCAAAGAAATGTGATCAAATTGTCAAAATAAAATATTGTTTTACTGTATTAAGAAACACTCTGTGTTTCCAATCTTATGTTTACTATCTTTAATATTAAATTGTAATGGAATAAATCAAAAAATTATTATTTCAGACAAAAAAAAATTAAATAAACAAAATTATGTAGTTTGTTTCTGTGCGTTTATACTGTATAGAACCTTCTATACATAAGTATAAACGTATAGAAACACGGCATAATTTTATTAATTTAAAATGTGTTTTTATAAATTTGCAATTTTCAACAGAAAAAAAATGTTAGGGCAAAAATATATAATTTGAAAAATAAGGAAAAAATCCCCCGAAACATAGCTAATATGAACTAAGTGCGCTTTATTCCTTCCGATATGTGCTCTCACCACTAGACCACAGAGACAGTTAATTTGAGTCCTTCTAATGTGTCATAAATTGCATTATAGAAATAGTTATTAAATGAAAACTCACGGTAGGTTATTAATTCCATATAATTTTACAAAATTCCGTGCCATCTATATATAATACACAATAAATTTTTGCGCTATTTGATTTATCCACTTTTGGTTTACTGCATTTAGAAACATTTTAATGAAACAGCATTTTAAACATACTCAAAAAGTTGTCCACTCATACATATAGTATAAAAAAATTGAATGTGCTGCTGGAAGTATTAGTCACATAAACACAAAATAATAGTTAGGGAACATATCAATTATTATTCTAAAAAAACATTATCAATACCATTATTTTTATTTATAAACAAATGTTTGTTCATAAAAATGTTTATTATACCTTACAATCTCATTTACTTTTCTACAAGATTTATTTTAACAATGGTTTAAGAAGATTTTCCAACTTAATTGAGTCTGCTGCAAACTTGCGAATACCATCGGATAGTTTATCAGTAGCCATTTTGTCTTCATTCAACATCCATCTGAATTTACTCTCATTTAATTCAATTTTCTCTACATTTGCTTTAACAGCTGTCTCCTTGCACAATTTTTTTGGTACAGATACATTTTCGTTTTCCAATTCTCCAAGAAGTTTAGGACTAATTGTCAATAAATCGCAACCAGCTAGTGCTTTAATTTCTCCTGAAAACAAATTTAATTAATGAACATATATCTTACATAATATTAGTTACTTTCACACCTATATTTCTAAAGGAAGCACCCATTACAACAGTTTTATAATCAAATTTCTTGTAATAATTATAGATTTTGGTAACAGACACAACCCCAGGATCTTCATCTGGTTCAAAACTCTTTTTATCGGTATTTTCTATGTGCCAATCTAAGATTCGGCCAACAAATGGCGAAATCAATGTTACTCCAGCTTCGGCGCATGCAACAGCTTGCGCCATTGAAAATAACAATGTTAAATTGCAATGTATGCCATCTTCTTCTTCAAGTACTTTGGCTGCTTGGATACCTTCCCATGTCGATGCTAGTTTGATAAGAATTCTTTCTTTATCAATGCCTTCATCAGCATATAACTGTATCAATTTTCTTGCTTTAGCAAGACTTCCAGATATATCGAATGATAATCTGTATAAAATTAGAGAATTAAAATTTGATTTTATTTTTTCTTTTACAAAAATCTTATCACAATTTTATATTTAATTTTATTTATAATTCTATACATTTCGAGAACCTTCTTATTCACTATATTCGCCAGTTTGGTATATATAAATTTTTAAGCTTTACTGTTTGTTTTTTAATCATGGTAACTAATTTCTACATCAAAACAATAGCACACCTTATAAGACGCTATTCTAAAATATTTGGTTAGGTTTGGGTATATATTATTCATATATCAATCAATGCTGAAAAATATTAAATATATTTATATTATTTTTTTGATCATCTGATTCAAAAATCAAACTGTTCAGTTTTATGAACTATACAGTATACACAAAATGAATTTATATTTTTACAATTTGTTGGTAATGTAGATATTATTTCGATTATCGCGCCAAATGCTCGTTGTAGCACGTCCCTTCTGAATGTGAAAAAAGAACAAATATTCAATTGATAATTACTATTAATATCATACCCTAAATTTATTCTAACATTAAAAATCTTTAAGTGAATTTCCTTAATTTTCTAAAATTTAGAGTATGAAAAATATTCATTTTTATGTCATTAGAACCACATATATTGATTTAATAAAGCTGAAGTAATCAATATGTATTATTAAAGCATTCCTACCTTGCATCAACTTCTGTGGATACTCTACCAGGTACAATTTTTAAAATTTCCACCCCAAAGAGAACACATAACATATCCATAGCAGCTTCTAATTTTTCTTCTTCGTTTGAACCCACTTTATTTGCATAATGTACAGCTTTCTCGATAAGAGGTTTATATGCAGCTATATTTGCTGCTTGCAATATTAATGAGGGGTTTGTTGTTGCATCAGTGGGTTTATATTTTTTCATTGCTAAAAAAAATGAACTTTAATGTACACGGCCTTTTCAGGAAACATGCCAGCGTCATAAAATTCATGCAAGTTAATTGGTTTATATCATAAATTCATTTAATTTTAATTAAAGGAGCTAGGTAAATATCTACTCTAATGAAATGATTGTAAGATGATAAGCAAAAAAGATGTACGTACTTTCAAAGTCACCCGTGTCGGCAACCACGATAGTCATATTTTTTAATTGCTCCAACGAACCCATCTTCCGACTCTTCTTCGACTGAGGTTCAGACATGGTTGCACGATGCTTAGAGGGTATGTTACAAGAAAAGGACAAAATACGATAAGAAAAAACGTACGCTTTGCGTTCTCTATAGTTCAGATTACAAGCAGTTTTTTTTTTACAATAAACATTATCGCTTGTTACTTTCCTACTTTAAACCAATGAGGAATGAGTATTTCAGAATAAACTATTAGTAATACGAAGGTCGTTGAAAAAGTTTTTAATTTAAAGAAACAATAAAGATTTATTTTATTAATATATCAATATTTTACTTAAGTATTTTGTTGTTTTATTCTTTTATAAATATGTGATTCAATTATACAATATATAAAATTATTTTAGAATTAGTAATTTACTTAAAGTAGTGTATTCGGTATTTATTATAGCTGAATTTAAACATTATTAAAGAATATATAAAATTTGTACATAGTAATTTTATATAGTAAAATTGTTCTATTCATTACTTTATATTCAATACAAAATAGTATAACATTTGTTTTCATTTGCTAATTCATTACTATTTACATATCTCGCGTATATGACCGCAAAATAGTGTTATGTCTTTAGGTTATGTAATGCTATTCCCACTTTCATTCATTAAAATTTTTCAAATGAAATCGATTATAACACAAAAAAGTAATTACCAGTTTAGAAACCACTTCCTACTTTAAATAAAATTATAAATTAAAACTATTTTAAGTCGGATAGCAAATGCTGAAGAAGATGACAATATATACACAGAAACGTTAATTGTTATATATGTTAAGATTATTATTTTTTGGCCATCAATTCAATTAATATTTCAAAAAAAATTATATTTATTCACTTTAAATAAAATGATATAGACTTTAAAATACATTGTTGTTTCTGGAGCTGTTTATCCTCTATGAAAGTCACTCGTGTTATCCTTGAGTTCTTTCAAATGACTTTAATTTGTAATGAACAGGATCATCACTAAATAAACTAAATATAATTTTTTGTTATGATATTTATAGATATGTATAATTGCAGTTATCAATTACAAATACATAAACATGGTGGGAATTTAAACACCGCCTTTTGAATTGAAAATCATAATCTTCACCAGATGTGTATAGTGCATATGGAGGAGTGCATATGTTTTTAAAATATTCTTTTTGCATATAATTAATTTAATCTTGTGTTAATTTGTCTTAAGTTATATTTTGTTTTTGTTTTATTAACTAACGCATGAATGAATAACACGAATTACAAAGTCTCTTGAAAATTTCATTTAGGAGAGATCCACGATAGATTATAATGTTGAACCCGAGGTTCACTGGTGAGAAATATATTACGAAATTCGATGTTGTAGGTAAAAGGATATAGACTTAAAATATACATATTTTTAAATAAATAAATTATTAAATAAACCAGTAATTATTGATTAAAACTATTAGAAATTAGTGGACACTAATTAATTGTATTTTTAGGATCAAATTCAATTACTGTTCTAGTAATTATTAATTCATCTTTCTTGTAGTATTACAAATTTTTTCTTTGATATAATTTCTATTTAATTTTGAATATTTAATAGAGATCTAAAAATTCCTTTTTATGGTTAGACTAATTGATAATAGATGTCTGTACCATACTTTGAGAACAATTTTATAACTCATTACATTTGCATTCAGAGTGCGCTAGTAAACATTAATCCTCTACATTATGTTTGTGTTTATACAATTTGACAGTTAATGTGACAGAAATGTGAAAATGGCTGCTGCTAGTAGTGAAGGTTCGCCAACAACACCATCCACCCCGCTAACAAATTCCATACACCTAGAAAGAAACTCTAGATCCCCTTCAGTTTCTTCAATAAAAGAGTTTCAATGGACACCTTTGCTTGTCTCCGTCAGCAGCAGACGAAAACCCAGAATTTATAAAGGTAGGTCAGTGTTATTCTTAATTTTTCAAATTTAGTTTTTCTAGTGGTTTGAAATTTATTTCTGTTTCTTAAATAATTAAGTTAATCACACACTAAATCATCATAATATTTTCTAAAATTATTTTCTCACTTTATCGTATTGCTTGGAATTTATAATAGGAGTTCAATTACTAAGCCTAAGCCTGTTTATTTTGATTAAAAAATATGATAAACCAAATTACTTTTGAGATGTCATACATGCAACACAATGTAATACGCGGATAAGGTAATGACTAATAGGTTGAGAATAATCTGTTTCTTATATAAATCCTGTGGCTGTTTAGAATGCATAAAAAAACTACAAACAAAATCATTATATTAGTATTCGGATAAAAATACAATTAAATGTACATATTAGTTTAGATTAGTGTTGTTAGATGGCGCCAGTGGAGACATATTATTGATTAACCCCCTATTTGGAGAAGGAATTGGCGAATATTTAAAAAAATCAATAGTACCTTTCCAGAATCCTCAATGTTCTTCTTCTTGCCCATTTTAAAACGAAACGAAGAAGTTTTGTACAACATTCTCATTCATAAATACTTCATAGTTTTTAGTGATCTGTGATAAGAATTATTAGTGATAAATTCAAATTTTAAACACTGTTGTATATTAGCAAATTAGTGGGGTGCGTTACGAACACTTTTTTTAAGTTGAAGTCAATTTTGCGTATTGTAAACAATCGTTTAAGGTACCTATTGTCCGTATTATTTCAATACTTTATCTATATTGCATATTTATTACTACCAAAATTGAAAATTTCTTTTATGAAGAAGATTGATTTACACAAGAATATCGACTTGTCTCTGTGTAGATTTTTGCATTTCTTTTCGTACAATATTGATTTAAATTTTAATTAGAATTATTTTTCGCTGTTGCAAAATTAAACTATTTATTCCAAAAGATTTACTTAAAAAAATATGTTAATGTTTTTAACTTAAATATTTATTCATTATGAAATGATTAATGTTATTGGTTAACTTTAAAGCAAAAACAATGGCTAGCAAAAGTGCTTTTCGCAAAGTAATTGTATTAATCAAATTTAATAGTTCATAAATATGTGCAAAAGTTTAAAGGGCTATAATAAAATAAATATTTCCGATATATTTTTCAATTTGATACGGCTAAGTAATTTTCAAGTGTTTTGATATATTTTGGATTAAATTAGAATATGTGAAAGACAAAATAGGTAGTTGCCTTTCCAGTTTGTTTTCTACTATTTTGGACTCGCATTTAAAGAGCTATTGTAGGGCTTTCAATTTTAGTATTTTAAATTTGATTAAGAAAGTTAATTATTACTCAATTAATTAATAATATTTTATGGATATAAACGCTTGTGAACAAATAAACCACGATACCTTCCTAGTACGTACGTTTCAAATTAAAATCAAGATTTAAGGTTCTTTAGTTTTTTTTTAATTTAAAAAAATCCACACTTTTTTATTTCTAAATAATTAGGTTGTCATTTAGCAAGGTTGGAAACAATGTTAAAATATTTTCGTTTTAATATTTAGCTAAAAATTCAATACTTTATCTTTATTTAATGTTGTATTTCTATCGGAAACAACGGCCGGTCATTTGGAAGCTGTATAAAGCCCCATAAATTGTAACAACAAATTTAAACACAAGTTCAATTGCTGCTGTCTACCTTAAACAAATTAACAATAAATATGAATTAAAGCTGTAAATACGTTCTAGAACAATATACATATGTATATATAATTATTATATTGCTGTTTATTATTTTTGGCAATAAACAACGAAATTAACATCGAATTAATTCTTTTGTAAGCATCTTTACTATTCTATACTGATATTCCCTCACTTTATTAGTTATAATGTCTCGTTTTAATTACGTTCAAAACTTTCTAAATTCCATTTCGACTAATTAACCGTTTTATCCGTTATTAGTTTACATTCCATTTTTGCTTTCCATATTTACAAGTCGGTCTGTCACTGTTTTGACCGTTATTCCGTTGTCGCATTTTTTATTTCATTGTCCTTTTTGTTAGCCCGATTCATATATGTTCATGCACATATTTTCTTTAAATATTTCAGAGACTTCTCTGCTTCTTTGAAAATACTACAGATGTTATTAACTGGTGATACATTAGAAATAAGAAATTGATAATTGTTTTATAGACATCAAATTCTAAATTGCAGTGTTTCAGCGTTAAAAAGTACTGCTATCAACATAATATTTTAAACTAAAGCTTTAACACTCAAATAGAAATTACATCAAAGAAACGCTTTGTCATAAATTACTAATTTTCTTACTAAATTCTTGCACTATTGGAGTCGAGACTATTTAGACAAATAAAATTTATTCTGTATCCTATTCATAAAAGATTTTATGTTCTACAAGCGTTGTTTCGATTTTGCGATTTAGTAAATCAATGAATAATTAAATATTTTCTTTGAATGGTGTTTTCCCTCATAGACAAAGGTACATAAATGATTGTTTACACGTAATTTTTTTGAAGGTTTTTTGAATGTGGTTGAATCATTTGTTCGAGAACCGTGTCGTTTCTGTAAAATCGCGGTCCTCATGAAAATAAAAGAGATGGTCGAAACCGTTGGTCATGTCACCATGGAACAAGAAATGGCCGGAGCCCAAGATACCATTTACCTTTGTAACTTCAGGGTGTCCGTTGATGGGGAGTGGTTGTGCCTGAAGGAACTCCATGACGTAGAATTTAACATGCACGATTCCGTAATTCACCCCCTATCGACACCCTCGCCCGACACCCCAGTGCAAGCTTTCGGTAAAGTCGACAATTCACTTAGAAAATATTTATAAGAACGTAGTGGCATCACTTGTATATGATGCCTATATATATATATATAAATAAAACATTTTCTTTTATTACAAATTGTTAAATATACAATTTAATCACTTAAGGTTGATATATAACCCTTTTCCACATTGATTTTCGTATTTTGTATACGCCAAAACGCACAATGTGTTATGGCTTTCAAACACAGGCTCCATCAAAATTACATGTATGGATCATCTATCTTTTATTTCGTCAAGTTATAACAGAATTTTTGCCGAAGTTTTCCAGGCGTGACACTGTTTAATTACTGCTGATGACGACATCTTAGTTGTTGTGGAAAGGGGTTGTATATCAATCTTAACTGATTAAGTTAATCAACCACAGGCTCTATCAAAATTATCTTATCATACAATGTTTTTTAAAGTAACTACGTTCAGTTAATGTGCTCAGAAGTAACAAATGAATAATTACAAATGTAGTGTATAACTAGTGCTCACTTATGATATTTTGTTTGTAATTTTGAATATAAATATTATTTACTTTTTCCAATTTCATTTCAGGACGCGATCCAGTTGTCATTGAAAGAAGTAATTTAGTAAATATTAGTAAATTAGTGGTTAAAGAATTAATAGAGCAGTCATTACGATATGGAAGAATGTTGGATTCCGATCATATGCCTTTACAGCATTTCTTTATAGTTTTAGAACACGTATTAAGGCATGGATTACGACCAAAAAAGGTAATTTTTTTGTTAAACACATTTTTTCCTCCTATCTCTATGTTGCTCCTGCTTCCATATAATTATCAAACTCCTATTTATATAATCAGAAAGGTAAATAAAACCCCTTCTCACATCAATGTTCGTATTCCGCATACGCATTTTGAACACTAAGTTGTCATCATCAGTAGATAACTAATCACAGTGTTGCACTTGAATCCGTTGTAGCAACACATACATATCTGCCAATCTTGGAAAACATTCATTAAATGTTTGCCTGTTATCTGAGCTAGTTACGATTATGTAAGATGTTGCAATTTAATTATACTATATTTCAAAAAGATAGGGACAAATTTCTGAACAGACCCAAATGACAGTTAATTTTCATTGGTTGAGAGCAAGGAAAAAATCACATAGGCGTATCTATAATGATGTAATATTTGAACATTATTTTGCCAAACGCTTTTTCTAATAAATACAATCAAAGACACTATCACAAGTGATCAGAACACCATTTCTTAAAAAGATACTGCAAGGCATGTAGGTTTGGTTGTAAATAAAAACTCAAAATCGAATAATCGTACGAAAAGTAAATGAGAACTCTGACTAAATACACAGAAATGTATTGGTAAAGAACTTTTGTGTTACTAGATCTTTTAAACAATCTAACATAATGGCATTCAACTTTGCTCTAAAGAATGTCACATCATCAGAATTCTTTCAGGTATAACATATTACGTAACTGTCAAAGCATCTAGCTGCATTCAGGACAATAATATACTTCAAGACCTTAAAGTACCAGAAGACGATGGATTAGTTAAAAAATTAAAGCACAAGAAACTATCTGAACTTGCATGGTGCTATATCACTGTTAAAAAAGCAGGACTTGTGTGTATATTTGTAGCATAGCAATAGTTAAGATCAAATTACTGAGCACTACTGAATGATAGATCTTAAGTTTCTGTTGTATTAAAAATTAGAGTAACATTAATGGTTGATTATTCTAATTTTAATCATTTTCATTATTTCAACATTTCTGTAAATGTCTAAAGATTCTCTCTTAACAAGCCTAGAAACATTTATGTTTTATTACTTTGTATTTTCCTCTGCAAACGTGAGGTGTTTACTGCAACCTCATTTCACAATAAAGTATCGTTCTCTGAAGAACAGAATTACGAAAGTTTATGTGGAAAGGGGTTATATCGTTCTCTGCTGAGATTTATAGTGATTTAGAATATTATTTCTATTTACCTTCTAAATTTTTAAAATACAAATTAAGATTAGTAATTATTGTATGTTCTAATTTAGCTTTCTTTGCTTACTTAATAAATATTTAAAGAAACTTTTAACTCTATCGCCAACTAATTTTCTAAGAGAAACTACTAATGTCCGTATTAAAAAAATATTCTTTTTAGGGACTACTTGGCCCTAAGAAGGAACTTTGGGATATTTTACAAATGGTGGAAAAATACGCACCAGAAGCACAAGATATTACCGCTAGTGTCAGAGATTTGCCAACAGTCAGGTAGCATTACCTAAACAATAATTTAATTCATAGCCATTCGCATTTCATTTGTCATTTATGTAAAAATTAATGATTATAAGCCTTTATTTAATATTTTAAAGGTGATATTTTAGGAAATGACTTTCTTTATGAAATCAATTAAAATTAAATTCGATTACAGGACACACATGGGTAGAGCCAGAGCATGGCTGAGATTAGCCCTTATGCAAAAGAAACTAGCTGATTACCTCAAAGTGCTTATAGATCACAAAGATGAAGCTCTAGTCGAATACTTTGAACCGGACGCTCTTATGTTGAGTGACGAAGCCATAATTATTATTGGTCTTTTAGTTGGTTTAAATGTAATTGATTGTAATTTATGTGTTAAGGTAATTTGAAATACATCGGTACTGATATTTAAATTGAGCATAAATATAATTTATTTTTGTGAAGGAAGAAGATTTAGATTGCCCTCAGGGAGTTATTGATTTCTCTTTGTACCTGAGATCTTCGAATCAAATAACCGAAACTGCTGCAGATGATCAGGAGGACAACATGACGATGGTTCTCGATCAAAAGAATTACATCGAAGAATTAAATCGACATCTTAAGTAAGTTTTTAAAGATACGCGTATATAAATAAATTCGAAGCACATTGGCAATATATGTGCATGTAATAAAAAATTTTCTCGTCAAATAGTAAACTTCGGAACGTTAGCTGTCTGTCTCGTTCCTGAGGTGAGGTGATTTATATATAGATTTTTATATTCAGCGTTGTATTCTTTTCCATACGTTTATTAATTTTCAGCTTTGTAAAACTACTTTCTTTCAGTGACAGTATTATTTAGTATTCAGAGAAATTTTGTTCGTATTACCTGCATGATATCAATTTTGTGTACTCTTCCAAATATGTCGATGACAGAAAGGGGGCGCACGATATTAACAGATTCTAATGTCGATTTTATTAAACTTGAACCTTACATTTGCTTTTGAAGGTATTTTATTTCTCTACAAGAAATTTAATGGAATCTGCGTTTTATAGTACTGAAATAAATTATTTGTTAATTATTTATAGCCATGCTAATAATTAGATATAGATATATAATTAAGGGCTAAGATGGGAAATTAATTAAAATTAGTATTTTCTACTATACCTTCTTTGGTAACAATCATAGAAATTTATTACAAATTTCTGTGCTTGAGCAGAACTCGAACCTGTATCCGCCGTTTGCTAGATGGTTGCCTTACAAATTAGGCCACAGGGCAGTACAGTTTCGAGTGTCTTACTACGCCAGAAGTCTTTATTATGGAAACAGTATTATTATAGTCTGCAGTCAGGCTTTGATGCTAATATTTATATATAAATTTATAATAAGCACTTTGCGATGGGCAACTAATGAAAATTAGTATTTTATGCCTTGCCATCGTTGATAACAATCGCAGAAATGAATTAAGAATGTATAAGGCAGCCATCTAACTAACGGCGGATATAGGTTTCAGTCCTGATTGTTATCATCGATGGCATAGCATAAAATACTAATTTTATAATATAATTATTAGTATCAAAACCTGACTGTGGGTTATAACTATTACATCTGTTTCCAAAATGATACTTATAGCGTAGTAAGAGACTCGAAACTGTACTGCTTGGTGGCCTATATGGCAAGACCGTCCAGCAAATGGCAGATACAGGTTCGAGTCCTGCTCCAGAAAGAAATTTTTAATGAATTTCTGTGATTGTTTTCAATGATGGCATAGCAGAGAATACTAATTTTTATTTATAGCCATATTGTGCTTTCTATTTACTTAACTTTATTTGTAGTAAAAATTAAAGGATTCTATGAATAGTTTAATATAAAAATAAGAAATAACGCAGGGAAAGCTAATGTTTTATGTTAATACGCAATACCCAGACGATCGTTTGCGAATAGATATTGAATAGCAGTCCTAGGTCCGATCTCCGACTTACATCGCATGTCCATCCGTTTTCCGTTACCTAATAATTCCACAGTTCTTCCACCCACTTTTAATAATAGGTAAAACGAACAACAAAAATAGACAAAGTGACTTTATTGTATCTATGTCTTTCATAGAATATTGCAATAATTAAAATTCATATTTTAAAAATGTCTTACGGTAATTTGACGTTACGAGCGAAAATGTGTTTGATGATAATGCTGTATTGAGCAAAAAAAAGGATTAGTGAGAAGTTTATAATACCGTGCAATCTATTCCATCACTTGGTCTTCTCGCTAATTTTTTACGTATACTATTTTGTATTTATAAGATCAGCCGCGCGTAATCGTAAATAAAATGTACGTATTAGCCGTGAATATTTTGAAATGTATATTAATATTTTGTTTCAGTGCCACAGTTACCAATCTACAGGCAAAAGTGGAATCCCTTACGACAACTAATGCGCTTATGAAAGAAGATCTTGCGATAGCCAAAAACAGCCTTTTGTCCCTCTACGAAGAAAATAGATTGTTAAAGAGTGAGCTAGGTAAAGAAAACCTTACCGATAAGTTAGATGAAGGTGTCCGTATAACAAATATCACCGAAGGAGATCTCGAAAATAACAAAACTGCTGCCGCCGAAATTGCGGAATTAAAACAAAGGTTAGAAGAAGAAAGGAAACTTCGGCAAGAAGCCGATAAAGAACTTCAATTGCAGGTTAGTTCCGTCTTCATTTTTAATTTGTCGCAATTCAGCGCATTGTAAAAAATACATGAATTTTGTTTAACTGGATTGTTATTGACTAACATTTAAATCCAATAAAATATAGTTCTGATACTTTAGAATAATTACCGCAGAACGAGACGAGGCAGTAAATTTTTTATTTATTCAAAATAAATTACCTCTAATTTAACGCAGTGCTTTCAACAATTTTCCAAACTCGCAAAATATCTTCGGAACTCTTTCGGAGTTATTTTCTTAAGAATATACGTAGTAGGCGCCATAAATTCTCGGCCTGATATAGAAAAAAATAACTTGGTAAAATATAATAATTTTTATTTTTCAATATAATCTCCCCGAACTCCAATACATTTATTACAACGATCAATTAATAATTCTATACCTTTGTAAAAATACTCTAAAGTTTTTCCCTCAAAATGTTCTATTACAGCTGCTTGCAACTCCGTATCGTCCTTAAAACGACGTCCCCGAAGGTCTTTTTTTAAATTAGAAAATAAATAATAATCACTAGGAGCCATGTCCGGGCTATACGGTGGATGTTCCATTTCTTGAAAACCGCATTCGCGGATGGCAGCTTGTGAAATAGTCGCAGTATGGACGGGTGCATTGTCGTGCAGTAATCGAACACCTTTTGTCAATTTTCCTGGACGTTTTTCACGAATATTGTTCCTCAATTTGTGCAGTAAAGACGCATAATATGTGCTGTTGACAGTTGTATTACGCTCTTTAAAATCTATGAGTAAAATGCCCTCACAATCCCAGAATATTGTGGCCATCACCTTTTTGGTTGATTGAACGACTTTTGCCTTTCTGGGACGAGGTTCATCGGGTCGCCGCCATTCCATTGATTCCTTTTTAGATAGGGGATCATAAAACAGAACCATTGTTTCATCTCCTGTGACTATGGACTCCAAAATCGGTTTTGGGTCGTCTCCACACATGTTTAAAAACGAGCGCGCACATTCGACCCGACGTTGACGTTGGAGAGCAGAAAGAAGACGCGGTACCCATCTTGCGCTAATCTTGTTCATACCCAAATGGTCATGGAGAATTCGGCGAACACTACTTTCGGAAATGTTAGACATCACTGCTAATTCCTTCACTTTCAAACGGCGATCTTCTAATACCATTTCTTCAACAATTGAAATTTTTTCAGGCGTTACCACTTCAATTGGCCGACCGGAGCGCTCATCATCTTCAAGGGATTCTTGCCCCAAACGGAAACATTTTGCCCACTTTTTTACAGTGGAATATGAAGGAGATAAATTACCATAAACGCCGTCTAAACGTTGTTTAATTTGAGTTGGTGTATGCCCTTCTTTTGTTAAGAACTTAATGACCGCACGGTACTCAATTTTCGTTACCTCAGACATTTTCATGCACTACTTGCGTTGTCTGGCTGGGTACTAAAAATACTACTCTTAGAGCCGTAATATATATGGTGTAGGCCTTGCGCATGCGCACCTATGATGCATCGAAGTTTGAACACGTTTGAACCTGTATAAGCTTGTCAGGCCGAGAATTTATGGCGCCTACCTCGTAGGTCGCGGTCGTTTAAATGGCCTAGCAATGGAATAGGTTGTACTCATGCGAGATGGATCTCTTACCTTGGGAAATGAGAAGTCATAAGGGGCGAGATCATAACTGTACGAGAGGAGTGGAAGCATGAAATATCTTTCATTACCAAAACCCCTCAATTTTGTCAATATTGAATGCTCGTTGTTTGATACAACGACTATCCGTTCTCAACAATCTCCGAGTGAACATGAGCCACCAATGGGTGTTGTTAACACAGGTATACACCCATTTAACATTTCGGTCTGTAGGTATTGTTTTTGTGCGCCCTCTCTCGCGTTAAATGTCTCATCCGTTTTTGAACGTTTCGCCCATTCGTAAACGTGCCTTTTCGAAAAATATTTTTCATCGTACACGGCTTGCAATTTTCGGCCGAATTTTCGTCCTATTTTATGAGAAATTTGACATTGATTTGTTGCTCTTTTATCACGTCACTCATTTTTTCAATTTAAAGTATTCTACACTACAATTTCAAAAATGTATATCTCAAAAACTGCAAACACAATTGACGTAAAATTTATAGTACAGACTGCATAGGATTTACTTAATCCAGTGATAAAGTTGACAGCACTAAATTTCCATTTTTTAATATCTAATTTCCAGGATAACAAATATAGCGATTCAAAACGAAACATCGTGATGATAATTATATTACGTATTCGTAGGGATAATTCTTTGACGAAAATATAAAAAAATTAAATAACAGAAATAACTTTCTCAATTTTTAGTAACAGCTGAAAAACTCTCATGTACATATAATTTAGGTAATAAATAAACTCAGAACACTCTTAAACATCTTTTAATTAACACTGGTTACTATGATTTTTACGTATCAAAGTCAAAATCACTGATCATTCTCGATGCATGATTCCAGCTGCTTATATACATACATCTGTCGGGTATCGCTTCTTCCAGAACGAGCAATTTCTTTAATTGTCCGATTGTGCTCTAGTTCATGCGCTCATGCATATTTCCTGCTATAAATCTTGTCACAATAGTTATATTAAACTTTACAATTATATACTTCAGATATTTTAACCAATAAAATTAGTATAATTTTTAAAAAAATGTTGCAGCGAATGTTCAAAATGTTGCCCTTTTTATTATCTAAATATGCTTGAACTCTCCTTTTGCTGTTCTCAAAGATATTTCGTAAAATTTCGATATCAATATTAAATGGGTGCCTTCAGTTCTTCAATATTGTGGAGTCTCTTGCCATAAATTTTATTTTCGAAGTAACCAAATGAATCGAAATCTAACGGCGTCAAGCGATCTTAATTGGCTATCCTCCTCTAATGATATTCCCCAATATTTTAACGCAATTTACAGAGGTCGTTGGCTCCTATTAAATATCACGAGTGTGTTTGTTCTTGAACGTTTGGATATTTTCTAGTTCATGAGTACGGACATATTACTCACTATAGATTTTGTGACAATATCCTGTCTTCTTGTTGTAACATAAATTCCATATTACAACAAATCATCAACAGTGTGTTTCGTTATACTTCTGCCCTCCTCTTCCCAACAATTAATCGTCTTTTAAAGTATGTATCTAGCAGCCGCTGTGATGGCTTTTCGAATGAGCACAAAAGAGAATTTCAAAGCATTTACTAAATACGGCATTCATGCCAATACAGGTACAAACAGATTAATGATCTACAATACTAAAGTTTTGAATTTGATGGAGCCTGTGGTTGATTAACTTAATCACTAAGGTTGATATATAACAAGATGTACACAGTGTACATCTTGGTTCTCAGCGGTGTAGATCGCGTACGGAGTTTGTTTTCGTACAGGTGTTTTTCGCCGTGTTTTACCAGGTGCGACACTTTGCAATTGTCTGCTGATGATGACAACTTAGTTTTCGAAATGCGTATACAGAATTACAAAAGTTAATGTGAAAAGGGGTTATATATCAACCTTAGTGATTAAACTAAAGTTTTGTTGACCGCCGACCAACAGATCATCAATATGATTAAACTCTTTAATGTTTATCAAGTTTTTCATAGAAATAATCGTCTACAAACTTTTGCGACAAACTGTATGCTTGCATTTAAAGAAACAAAAGTGTTTTCTGGAAAATTAGTGTTTTGTAGTAGTTGCTTTTTTTTCCATTCTCCGTATTAGGAACTAAGATCTGTACACCGACGACTTCTGCGTCGTCCTGCATCCAACACATGACCGGCATCTTTTTATTCTTTGTCAAATTTGTTCAATGAATTTAGAAGACCTGTAATAACAGATTCTCTAATTTAGTTTTAACTATTTTGCCGTTGGTTATTTCATTTTAATCTATAAATGAATTTAGAGCCAATTTATTAATTCTATAGCCAGTTGCGTTGGACCATTAATATATCCCCTTCAACTTTAGCTATACAAAACCAATGTGAGATCGCAAATTAAAAATTGTTTATCATTTGAGAAAATTTCCACCATATTGGTATAATACTAAAGCTAATTATGACGACCACGAGATTGCAGTTTTTGAACCACACGCTGGCAATTAACATTTAAATATTTATTTATAAAGTAAAACATATTTATGTACATATATAATGCAGTAGTATTTTAAAAATTCTTTCATTTCTAACACTTAATATGACGCTCTAATTGATCCAATTATTCTTTAAATATGTAAATTACATGTTTTCTAATTATTTGTATTACTTTTTAGCGCAACAGTCAATAATCTAAAACGCCCGGCTTTCCCACTTTTATATCTTCTAAGCATAGACTAATTTCTTAAAAAGGCAACATTAATTAATTTAAATGACCTAGTAACAAATGATATTACATTATATTAATATACAGTTTAGTACATAACCATATTTAATAAACTTATAAATCATCGCATGCGTTTCTAAAGGAAACCTGCCTAGATATCTTTTGGAGTTTGTATATTTACTTTACATCCCGTATCATTGATATAATATCAACTTTACTATGGTTATGCCACAAGTTGTTGTAATAGTATGATTTAGTTGGCTCGTAACATTATATTATTAATAGTATTAATCTCTATATTTTTTTACAATATTAAAAGCACATTAAACTATTAAAGCATAGTCAATTATAACATTTTGACATACTTACAATAATAATCAATTTATTTAATTAGGATTTCAATATACTGCCTTTCAATTCATTTATTTAATTTAATAACAATACAATTTTCTTAGATTTTGGCACAGTAACGTGGAGCATTTCTATTTATAACAATTCATACAATCATTTAATCAATTTATTTCATTTAATTAACAGTAGCTATTTTATGATTATAGATTAAGTACACAATGTATCGTTTCAATAGAAACATTCACCAGTACATCACGAGCGTACAACTTGTCGACAAGCCAGTCTATATGGCTGGCTGTTTTTGCCAGTAATTTTGGTTAACTACGCTTTATTTGGCAATTAAGCCATCTTTATATGCATGCATCGCTATTTGGTTAAGAAATGTTCTCTTGAATGGTGGTTAAAGCGATATAAGTGTTTTCACCTTTACCTGAGTGATTATTATTTTGTTGTTTTAATAAGTTCACTTTCTTCCTTATATCGAAGAAGATTTTGCCGTAACAGTTATAATTTTATTTTAAACACACAAAAGAAAATAACAAAGTGTTGCATTTACTCAAAATACTTTTCTACTTTGACTCAAAAGTATTAGCTCTTGAAGTAATCTTTTTCTTTAACTTTTTTTTTAAATGTTTGGTAAACATGCTTCGGTGCATTACTAATAGATTACTAAAAACGATAGTTAAATGAATGAATTTTGCATTAATTGAATGAATTATTTCTACCAGCGTGTTTATCGATTGTTGGAAATAACAATGACGAATATTTTTTAAATAATATAGTCCACGTTTATTTCCAAAATGCATAGTTTATCTATTCCTTTACTAGGAAGACACTTGCGGGGAACCCCGCAATTTTTTAATGCAAGAATTCTTCTCATCTACGACGAATAAATTAAATATCATCTGTCTCAAAACACGTTAAATTTAGATTTGGCGGAAAAAAACATTGTTCTACGGTCCATTCTCTATGATAGAGGCGCGTTTGCCGCATTTTTTTTGTTAATATTGTTTATTTACAAGATCGACTTGAATATAATATCTATGCACTTCTGCATTCAGTGGAACCAATTCTCAAAACATTAGGCCCATTATTCCTCCGTCAGGTACGAAGTTTTGGTAGGCTTCCACAGTCGCTTCCCGCATATTACATTTCAATTCACGCATGTTGTCTTTTATGTATGGGAATAAAAAGAAGTCATAAGGTGCCAGGTCGGGACTATAAGGCGGATAAGTCATCAATTCCGTTCGTGAAGCGGCTAAAAACTCTGATGTTTGAGATGCGTTGTGTGATAGCGCATATTCTTGACGTAGAATTCGTTCTTTTGGTAGTCGTTTCTCGTTTACTTTTCGGAATACAATTGGCACACAAATAATTGTATACCATTCAGCATTGACTGCGCGACGATCCTCTAGCGGAATAGTAGCAAGATGACTGGCGCGTCCGGAAAAGGCAGCCACCATATTCTTCTTAGATCTTCGTCCGCGTCTCACTTTCTTGGGTTTCTCCTCGTCTTTGAAATCTCATTGAGCTGATTGTCGCTTGTCACCTCTAACGATGTCGTGCACTGATTTTGCTCGACCTCGGTTGAATTTTGTAAGCATTTTTTGCACCAATCCATACGCATTTGTTTTTGAACTTCCGTTAAATTGTGTGGTATCCATCGAATACAAAGCTTTCTGAAGGCAAGACGTTCATGTAGGATAATTTTGATTTTAGTCATATCTATCATACCTATCTCTGTATGTGCTCATCATGATACACGGCGTCGATATCTTCTAGTATGTGCAGTTGTTGTCGTCTTTATGAAATACGTAGTATACGGTTGTACCATCGTTCAACAGTCACCATGGATCTGCTTAAAATCGTAGAAAGCAATGCTTAATTTTTTGCGCACTTAATTTCATATTTCACAAAACTCACTTTATTTAAAAAATTACTAAAAAGAGACAACAGCATATGCTAGCAATGTGTATATGCTATTTGGACAAAAAAAGCTTCGAGAATACGACAAAAATATTTCCGGCGGCGTCACCTTACGGAAAGTAACTGGACCGTAAACTTTTAAAGCAACCTACATATTTAGGTGTTCTGTGATTAACCTAAATTAATAAAAGTTGTTCGTCCTCGCAGAGTTTAAAAAAAGGCTACATTTTTCTCAAATAACGGCCGGTTGACTACTGTCATTTTAAAAAATCGAGAACTGTTTTGAAGGTTGCTGTTCGACATATTGTTTGCTAGAAGTCATTGATGAGTCGCCTAAAACGAACCAAAAGAGAACCACTTCCGAGTGGAAAAATATTTCCAGAATTTATTGGAGTACATGCAAAAGTGTATATAGATGCCAACAATTCGAAAAACACTCAAGCCAATTATATCGGCTAATTTATGTATTTTGTTTTTCTACTTAATTTGGGAACTTTGGCAGCAGCCTTCGTATAACTGAAATAATTTATGGCATGCCCTATATTTAAAGAGAAAAGGGTGCAAAATATTAGTAAATACATTAAATGACATCAATAA
This sequence comes from Dermolepida albohirtum, assembly GCA_031893035.1. Lineage (NCBI taxonomy): Eukaryota > Metazoa > Arthropoda > Insecta > Coleoptera > Scarabaeidae > Dermolepida > Dermolepida albohirtum. The sequence goes on along the minus strand of JAVIWB010000027.1, from coordinate 10,065 downwards.
TATATGTATTACATACTTGTTGAAATCATTTCAAAGATAAAAAAACCAGAGCATTTTAAAATTAAGGAAATTACGAAATACGAATTGGGAAAACAAATATGGTAATAATTCACGCAACTAATTTTAATATTATATCATATATATATATATATATATATATATATATATATATGTTCTTCACGCTATTTTAACCGGTTTTTCCACGGAAATTTTGATTCGTGCAATTAAAACGTATTAACCCGACAAATAATTATAATTTTAAATAAGAAGACACTTTAATATTTATTACATGGCGTGCTTCTGAAACACGTAAAATATTTTACCTTTTAAACGTATCAGGTGGTAATTAACGTACCTATTCGTCAAACAATCACAGTCTCGCGGCATCGTCAATTGTAATGACTAATGAGTAATCTGATAATAACTTATTCGGCTCACGATTAAATTCGTGACTGACTAATATTAGTTTTCGTGTGACAATGGCATGCTACAAAGGAAATATGTTATCCATAAACGTAAGTACGTTATTTTTATGATTTTATTATTATGCATTGGAAAAAAGGTTTGGACACTTATTCATTTTTGAAGCGTAGAGACAACTTATTTTATTTATCACGTGCACATTTTTTAATAAGAACATGTAAACAAATATCAACAATAAAGCTACATAAGCTGTACATTTTTATGGTAACAGATACTGGCGTATATATCACGGGACCAAAAAAAATCACCATTAAAAGTATGATTTTTATACCAAATTTTGTACAAATATTTACTGTGTTGAGAATAGGAAATGTTTAAATTTTCATTCAAAATTTGTACCCTTTATAGAGTAAAAATTTAATAATGAGTTGCCGCTCTCTGTAAACAAATACGTATGTTCCGCTATTCACCCGAGCAGGGCTTTTTCATAAGATGTTTTATGAACTTCTTTCCAAGCAACTTGTAGAGCAATCATGTAGATGTTTTAAGCTCGTTGGAGGGTTAGGAAACATACCAATTCTTCGAACAATCATACTCCAAACATGTTCTATGGGTGATATGGTGACCGCCTAGGTCAATTGATAATGATGTTGGCCTCTTGGAAGTATCGTAATGTACGAGGGAGCGTTTTTATATTCGCGGAATGGGGGACAAGGGGTGGAAATAAAAAAACCAAATTATTTTTCTTTTTCAATATATTCACCTGCAAGACGGATACGTTTTTCACATCTTTCAATTAATTTATTTATACCCTCATAAAAAAATGATTTCTCTTTATCTACAAAATACGCCGAAACTGCCTCCTTGACTTCATCATCGGCAGTAAATTTTTTACCCCGCAGCTCTTTTTTCATTTTCGGAAACAGGTAATAATCACTCGGGGCCAGGTCTGGGCTGTAGGGTGGGTGATTCACAATTTCGAAGCCCACCTTATGCAGGGCAGGTAACGCAACGCGGCTCTTGTGGACGGGCGCGTTGTCGTGCAAAAGCAGAACACCTTTTGTCAATTTTCCCCGTCTTTTCTCTTTAACGGCTTCTTTTAGTCGCTCTAATATTGAAGCGTAATATTCTCCGGTTATAGAAACACCTTTATCTTTATAATCAATAAACAATATTCCTTCCGAGTCCCAAAATACCGTTGCCATAAGTTTCCCAGCTGATTGTGACACTTTAAATTTCTTGGGAGGTGCTGTGCCCTTTTTATGCCACTGCATGGAGTCTTGTTTGGACTCAGGTTCATAATGATGAACCCAAGTTTCGTCTCCAGTAACAATTCCACTCAATACACCATCCTTGTCTTCATTACAGAGGTCCAAAAATGCACGCGAACACTCTACGCGCTGTTGTTTTTGCGGCGGCGTGAGCATTTTCGGCACCCATCTTGCGCTGATCTTAGACATGCCGAGATGATCGTGTAGGATTTTAAAAATTGTTGTATCGGATACTCCAACCATTTCTGCGAATTGTTTCTTCTTTAGTCGAGCATCTTCGAGTACAATTTGTTCAACTTTTTGGATAAGTGCTGGCGTGGTCACCTCAATGCTCCTGCCCGGCCTCGAGTGGTCTTCAAGGGACTCCCTTCCTTGTTTAAATAAACTATGCCACTTGTACACCATGGTTTTTCCTGGACAAGAGTCGCCGTAAACCAATGACATCTCATTCATTATGGTCGCGACTGATTTTCCTTGCCTGGTAAGGAACTTTATAACGGCACGATATTCGATTTTTTTCCATATTTCACTTTTCACTCCTGATTATGTTACTTGATTGACGATAGCTCAAAGACTAACTGTCTAATAACAATGAAACTTCGTATTTATACTAATCATGAGTCGCTGCACAGGCCACGCCCCCAATGCGCCTACTCACCCCTCTACAACCCGCTCATTCCGCGAATATAAAAACGCTCCCTCGTAATAGCTGCAACATGGGGACGGACATTGTTTTTCTGGAATATGGTGTGTTTAGTTCTTAGATATATAATCAAGCGAATGGCTCCAGAACTTCGTAAATATATCTTCGAGCATTTAAATGGCCTCGGAGAAATACTAAGAGAGTTCAACTTCCTATGTTAATTCCATTCTAAGCTATCAATTCTCTAATAAGTAAAGTCTCACGTTCTACGAAAAATTTTAAAAGCTGTCTTTTTTATCTTCGACGTTGGACTCGTCTACAACCATCATGGATAGCAAACAAAAACGAGATACGTCCTGAAAAACGAGACTGTTTCACTCCTCATCACAATCTTCTCATATGTTACACCAGTGAGCGATACCGACTAGTGGACACAGTCTTGGACGATAGGAAATCAATCGAAACAAACGAATACGGCGATGTATTGGGTTGGCATCTAAGTGCTTTCGGTTTTTACTGATAGAGAGCGTTGCTTTATTTTTTGTATAGCGTATGTTAGTGCTGTACTTTACCGTTTGTCGCGTGATACTAGTCACATTGACGTAACTTCAGAAGCAAGTAGTGCGTGATTTTTATTAAAGCTATTAGTTGTGGGTTAATTTTAAATGGAGTGCAGAAACGAACATTTTCGACATATTTTACTATTTTATTTCCGTAAAGGAAAGAAAGCTGCTGCGGCTCACAAAAAGATATGTGAAGTTTATGGTGCTAATTGCTTAACAGAGCGCACGTGTCAGAATTGGTATAAAAATTCCGATCTGGAGATTTGTCCCTCAAAGATGAGCAACGTTCTGGTCGGCCTACTGAAGTTGATGATGACCAAATCAAAGTCATAATTGAAGAGGATCGTCATATAACTGTTCGAGAGGTTGCGGAGAGTTTACATGTATCGCACACATCAATTGAAAAACATTTAAAATGTCTTGGGCTAGTTAAGAAGCTTGATATTTGGGTACCTCACGAATTGAAAGAAATTCATTTAACACAAAGAATCAACTTTTGCGATATGTACCTTACACGAAATGAAACCGACCCTTTCTTAAAAAGAATCATCACTGGTGATGAAAAATGGGTCCTGTACAGTAACATAGTTCGAAAACGATCGTGGAGCAAACACGATAAATCAGCTCAAACCACATCGAAAGCTGAATTGCATCAAAAAAAGATCATGCTGTCAGTTTGGTGGGATTACAAAGGTGCTGTGTTTTTTGAGCTGTTTCCAAGGAACCAAACGATCAATTCTGATGTTTACTGTCAATAATTAATAAAACTGGATGAAGCAATCAAAAAAAAAAGGCCAGAATTGTCAAATCGGAAAGGTGTAGTTTTCCACCAAGATAATGCAAGGCCTCACACATCTTTGGCAACTCGTGGGAAACTATTGGAGCTTGGCTGAGAAGTGATGCCACATCCCTCATACAGCCCTGTTCTAGCACCATCTGATTACCATTTATTTCGAAGTTTGCAGAATTCTTTGAATGGTAAAACTTTCACAAATGACGATGACCTTCACTCGCACCTGGTTCACTTTTTTGCTGATAAGGACCAGAAATTTTATGAGCGCGGAATCATGCAACTAAAAGAAAGATGGCAAAAGGTCATTGAGAAAAATGGAAAATATATAATTGATTAAATACTATTAAATTCTATTCCTAAGACACTTGTAAAAATCGCGTTTTATAGAATCGTATATTTTTGTAAATAATGCGGTAATAGAGGAAACCGCAACTTATCACCACATATACACATACATATATATATATATATATATATATATATATATATATATATATATATATATATATATATACACATACATACATACACGTACAGACAATAGGCTTACCAAAATTATCTAATATTTTAAGTTATCAAAAAAGCTTGTATGATAAAAACAATTAAATCTTAGAATTAAATAAATATTTAGAAAACAAAATACAATTAAAAAAAATTATGATAAGGTAAAAACAACTAGAGTAATATAAATTACAATTAGTTGCATAGATCCACGTACAAAGAGCCTCTTCTATAAAAAGTGTACACTACTAAAATCCGTAAAGGACTGGAAACAGTACTATTGCCCATTCGAAACATTGAAATTGAGAATAATAGTACTTAACAAAAAGAAAAAAAGTACCCGTGATGAAAGGACTATTTTAAATCGGCACAAAGAGGGCAAATCTTATATGACTATACCATCTTGAATCTAATTTAAGTTTACGATAACAGAATTAGAAACACGTTTTGGAACAATAAGAATTATAAAGCCAATGTTGCAGTAAAGAAATCCTAATCCCAACTAAAGAAGAAAGAAAAACGAAAGCGAATCAGTAATGAGTGAGTCTGACAAAAGAGGGTAGCAATATTAAAATCTTATTTATTTTCAACTTAGCAATGCATCAGAACATGTGTCAATATTTGCGTTCATTTCGATGCTGAAGATGCTTGTCAGTTTGCTGTTAAACATTGAAGATTACCGATCAATGATTCAACGATGAAATCAAAACTGAATTGGAGTTTATTGTGGCGATCACTCTCCATCTGAGTACGTGGTCGATGAGCATCGAATTTACCTGTGAACCACAAACGCGATATGCACGTAATAGTTTACGAAGGATGGATTTGCAAATGGCATGTCGAATCAGAATCAGAATGATATCTCGTTTTTTCTCATATTTTATAGAACTACCACAATAGATTAAATCAAGATACCTATGTATATATTTAATAATTTTATATATCCCTTGTACCTGTGTTTTCGTTGGCGAAACGTTTTCGTTCTATGTGTGGTTAGTTGAAGCATCGATAGATACTTTAGAAATAACTCGAGTGAACTAATACACAATTGCGCGACATAGCTATAAATAAAATCATCCCACCCGACGCCTGTCGAACTCGAATTGGACATGCTATTGTGTGTCGGTATAACTGACCACATCTATTGATTATACATTATGCAATTATGTACGTATTGTTCCTTAAAAAAGCACACTTAGCATAGAAAAAATTTTAAACAACAAAGACACAGAAAGTCGGTGTAATTGCTTTAAGTACGATTTAAAGTAAAATATATACCTTGTCTATACATAGTAAATTATATATACTTGCGGAATATAAATAAAGAATTTATAATTTATGATTCATTCTTGTAATGTATTCCTGAAATACAACAAATCCAATTACAGAACCCTGACAATTACAAAATCAAAACAATTTAGCAAGAGTGTTGTAAAAATAAGAAAAATTCTGTACATTATTTTCTTGAAACTTCAAGGTTAGTATAGTAAAATCGAAATGCATTAAGTGTACTGTTTAAATAAAAAAAGGAAGGTGCATGTAATTTCAACCAACAATTAAAACAAATTAATGTACATTTAAGTTAAAACTTTCTACGTTTCGTTCTTCAATAGGTGTCGAAGTTCACTTTCTCTGATATTCATTAAATATAAATTAGACCTTCGAATGCATTGCTAATCAACGCTTTTATCTATTTTGCACTAGGTAAAGTACTTGGATGAATCATCATTTTTAATGAAAAAACAATACCCCCTTTTTCGTTCAAAGAAACACAATTCAAATGTTAGTAATACCATGTATACTATGCGTTTCGAAGAATTCACCTTTTTCTAGGTAAATTTCTGTTATTAACGAACGATTCTCTGTTATCTTATCGTACATTTTCGATACAGAAAAATGACGAAAAAACAATACCTCCATCTTTTGTTCAAACGAACGAAAGAATAAGGGTGTCATTTTACTAAAATGGGTAACCAAGTTACCATTGCGTATATAAACGAACACATTAAAAACTTGGCGAAATTGTCATTAGGTGAACGTTATAAGAATTCGTCAAATGCATTCGTCAAAAACTCCCTGTTTACTATACGTTTCGAAGAATTCACCTCTTTACAGGTAAACTTGTGTTATTAACGAACGATTCTCTGTGGTCTTATTGATAAGATTGATTGATACAGAAAATGGTAAAAACAGAATGCCCCCCTCTTTCGTTCAAACGAACAAAAGAACTAGAGCATGTCGTCTCGCTAAAATAGGTAACTTATAACGTTCACCTTATACCAATTTCATCAAGTTTTTACTGTGTTCGTCTTCATATGCAATGGTAACTTGGTTACCTATTATAGCGAGATGACAAGCACTTGTTCTTTCGTTCCTTTGAGCGAAAGAGAGAGGTAAGACCACAGAGAATCGGTTGTTAATAACACAAGTTTACCCGAAAAGAGGAGAATTCCCTGAAACGCGTAGTAAATAGAGTGTTATTAACATTTGAGTGATTCTCATAACTTTCGTCATTTTTAACGGCTATTGGAATAAATTGTAAAATAAAAGTTAAATTTTAAATGTATATTACCAGAGTTTACGTTTATTTACATATAAATTTAAAATTATGTTATTGGGTAATAATTTTTTTACTTTTACTTGTTTTGAAAGAAATTCGTGATATTGAATCTCATAAATAATATTGATATTTCCGCTTCGTAAATTCAACCGATAAATACGGAATCGCAAAGGGAAGTTTTTTTGAAATTAATTTCACTTCTAAATTAGTTTACAATAATTAATAAAATACCACTTTTACATTTTCACATGACAAATACGTATAAATCATTACATCTTGGAATAAAATATTTTATTAATTGATTGTAATACATAACAATGTGTATGGATTATGTGTATTAAACGATATCGCAATCTAATCTTCTTTAATAATTTTGCCAAAATCCTGGTATAAAATTATCTTTATTATCTATATATTCACTTAATTTTTTCCTCACACGGAAATTCATCAACTGTGATAACATTTTCTATTCCCTTTCGATCTCTTCCAGTATAAGATATTAGACTTTAGATTTATTGTGCTTCTATCTTCTTCCCCTATGCCAGGGACGTGCGTTGGATTAAATGTAGAAAGGATTTTTTGAGGTTAGGACATAATTCCCTCGGTCCTAGGAGGCGAGCTAGAATTAAGACTGTTTGGTTATTGATGGAGACTGTCGCTGATTAACTTAATCATTTAAAGTTGATACATTAATTTTCGAATTATGTATACGCATTTCGACAAATAAGTTGTCATCATTAGCAGATAATTAAACGGTGTCGCACCTGAAAAACTACGGCAAACACCCGCATGAAACAAATTCCGTACACGATCTGTACCGTAAGCTAAATAAAACCCCTTTCTATAATAACGTTCGTATTCCGTATACGCCTTTCTACAACTAAGTTGTCATTATCAACAGATAATTACTAACAGTATCGCACCTGGATCCGCGGTAAAGTTCGCACAGAAACAAATTCTGTACTAGACATTAACCGTCAAAAGCCAAGGGAAGGGATTTTATTTACCTTTATTGATTAATGAAATATCCATTCTAAAAAAAAACTAGAACTGTTTTAAATAGAATCAGTGGGCTTTAAAAAATTCCTCTAAATCGTGTATTTTAAGCGCTCACAAACGCAAACAACATCTTTTGACGAAATAAATTCAATTTCGAAATGCGCTAAAATCATTTTCATATTTATATTAAAAGATCTCACCGACAAGTATGTGAACTAAATCTTAAATATCAATATTAATAGTTGTCAACCTATTAAATACTTGTCCTTAATAAACGCCTTCCTGCTTTCTAGATGTATAAAATCTTATATGTTGAATATGTATGTCTAAAAAGCAGGAAAAGGCGTATTAAAAATTAGTTTTGCTTCATTTCTAATTTTACATGTGTAATATAAGAGACTTAAATATTAAGATATCTTAATTTACGTTATTTGTAGTATACAACAACATTATTCATACACGATCTGTTCAAAACGAAGCCGAATTAATTTATAAAGAAAAGCATAGGTGTTGGAAAAGCGTTCATAAAGTCTATATATAATCTTGAAAAAGTTGACTGCAAAAATCGATTTTAAAACTGGCGTCCCTTGCGTTTGGGTCGCTTCAACATCCTCAAAACATGTTTCTTTGAAATGAATTGTGAGTTTCGAAAATGGAGAAATGTCACCTGCAAATTTTTCGGCCAAAATTATTTGTAAGTAGATAGCAGAATGATTCGGAGCATTATGCAAATCGCTGTAATTGTTTATTCATGACGACTTCGTACTATGTACGAGGGAGCGTTTTTATATTCGCGGAATGGGGGAGAAGGGGTGGAAATAAAAAAACCAAATTATTTTTCTTTTTCAATATATTCACCTGCAAGACGGATACATTTTTCACATCTTTCAATTAATTTATTTATACCCTCATAAAAAAATGATTTCTCTTTATCTGCAAAATACGCCGAAACTGCCTCCTTGACTTCATCATCGGCAGTAAATTTTTTACCCCGCAGCTCTTTTTTCATTTTCGGAAACAGGTAATAATCATTCGGGGCCAGGTCTGGGCTGTAGGGTGGGTGATTCACAATTTCGAAGCCCACCTTATGCAGGGCAGCTAACGCAACGCGGCTCTTGTGGACGGGCGCGTTGTCGTGCAAAAGCAGAACACCTTTTTTCATTTTTCCCCGTCTTTTCTCTTTAATGGCTTCTTTTAGTCGCTCTAATATTGAAGCGTAATATTCTCCGGTTATAGAAACACCTTTATCTTTATAATCAATCAACAATATTCCTTCCGAGTCCCAAAATACCGTGGCCATGAGTTTCCCAGCTGATTGTGACACTTTAAATTTGTTGGGAGGTGCTGTGCCCTTTTTATGCCATGGAGTCTTGTTTGGACTCAGGTTCATAATGATGAACCTAAGTTTCGTCTCCAGTAACAATTCCACTCAATACACCATCCTTGTCTTCATTACAGAGGTCCAAAAATGCACGCGAACACTCTACGTGCTGTTGTTTTTGCGGCGGCGTGAGCATTCTCGGCACCCATCTTGCGCTGACCTTAGACATGCTGAGATGATCGTGTAGGATTTTAAAAATTGTTGTATCGGATACTCCAACCATTTCTGCGAGTTGTTTATTCTTTAGTCGAGCATCTTCGAGTACAATTTGTTCAACTTTTTGGATAAGTGCTGGCGTGGTCACCTCAATGCTCCTGCCCGGCCTTGGGTCGTCTTCAAGGGATTCCCTTCCTTGTTTAAATAAACTATGCCACTTGTACACCATGGTTTTTCCTGGACAAGAGTCGCCGTAAACCAATGACATCTCATTCATTATGGTCGCGACTGATTTTCCTTGCCTGGTAAGGAACTTTATAACGGCACGATATTCGATTTTTTCCATATTTCACTTTTCACTCCTGATTATGTTACTTGGTTAACGATAGCTCAAAGACTAACTGTCTAATAACAATGAAACTTCGTATTTATACTAATCATGAGTCGCTGCACAGGCCACGCCCCCAATGCGCCTACTCACCCCTGTACAACCCGCTCGTTCCGCGAATATAAAAACGCTCCCTCGTATGTGAAATTTACTTACACACTAGAGAGTACGAATTTTCGGTCGATAATGCGCATCGAATAATTCGATAAATATGATGATTTCGATGCTCTAACTTTTATGGATATGGGCTTTTTTCGACCCATTTGGCACTTTGCTGTCTTGTATTAATATCTTCATGCAACTAGCTTTCATATCATTAAACAACAACCTTCTCTTACTATTTTATAAATTTCCCTTAAACATTTCGTACTTATCGTTTTAAATTTT